>SDVV010012406.1:0-15470 GCA_016164225.1 Gammarus roeselii
CATGTGCAGGAGCGGTGGTTGGATTATCTTGCTATTGCTTGATGTGCATCAGCGGTGGTCGCTCTTTTTTGCTGTTTAATGATATGGTGCAACGATGGTCGGATTCATGAGGTATTGTAAAATGTGCAGCGGTGGTGATTGGGTTCTTTTGACAATGTGCGATGTGCGGCAGCATTGAATGGATTTTCCTGCTATTGTATGATGTGCAGTAACGGTGATCGGGTTCTCATGTTATTGTATGATGTGCAGCAACGGTGATCGGGTTCTCATGTTATGGTATGATGTGCAGCAACGGTGGTCGGGTTCTCATGTTATTGTATAATGTGAAGCAGAGGTAGTCGGATTCTTCTGCTATTGTCTGATGTGCAGCATCAGTGTTTGATTTTTTTTTCTCTATCTCTGTGTCCACTAAATGACCGACGACGTTACAATGAAAAGGAGTCCACACAATTTGGAAGATGACGGTCCTTCAATAACTACTGTTTTTCTCTGATTCATTGGGAGTGAGGTTAGTCCTCAAATATTCTGAAATACAGTTTGATTTTGATTTACTGGTTTTCTATTACGTTTAGTTCGTAATTCATTGAAGTCCATTTGATAGTGATATCTTCCGATGTTAGGTACAAGATATATTTTTCTACGTACTACCGTTTTTTTTTCAGCCGATAGAGTATGTTAACATCCCGTTAGAGGGTCAGTCTGTCCGAATGTTTTTTCGGTATGCCCGTCCGTTCATGGTAACGCAGAGACCAAATTCGGAACTCTTCCTGATGTGTTGAAGTCTTCATGACATGTTTTGAACAATTTAGAAGCACTTGTAGTGTACTACATTCCTAAGAAGAGTTAGTATTTTTTCAAATTGACAGAAAATAAAAAGTTCATTCAAATCGAGTCTCTTGGAGCAGTTGCGAAGCTATCATACCATGGAATACAGGATTGTTGAAGGTAGTACTAGCTTAAGACACTTTTTAAAAGTATTAATATTTGATGTGGTCGGAGGCGGTTTTTGAACATTCCAAAAAATGTAATTAATTTTAGACTAAAAAACAGGTTCATTTTGATTGCACACTCCTCTAACAGTTTTGAAGTAGACGTTGCAAGCGATTCAAAGTTAAAATGCGTGTTTCAGTGTCACAATTAGAATTATAATATTTGATGTTGTAAATGAGGTTCTTAAAGAAATCAAAATCGTCGATATATCTCTTTCCTTATAAAATTTTAACGTTGAAACAGTTATAAACCGTTTATTACAACACGATTGCACAGTTTAATTGTTAGGATTTCATAATACAGTTACGACATTTTGAAGGTACAAAATTGAAAGCCCTGTTGAACTATTCAGAGCATCTGGGGCAACCTAATCTATAAGCACTAACTTATCGATTTTACTAAACGCTCTTAAAACAAAAGTTCAAAGGTAAATGTATCCAGGCAGGTAAATAATACCTTACTATATAACATAAGAGAACTATTAACATTGAAAAAATGAAATATCGAATACACCGCAAAGTAGTTGAGCTGGTAATTCATCTACTTCTAATAAGGTAAAAAAATCAGATACGATTGAGAGAATGAGGAAATTACAAGACGATAATGAATCATTATTGGTCTAGTAAAATTATAAGTATAACCCTTTCAGTCTCGACTTGAAGACTGAAAGAGGAATATTTGGACAGTATACAGGAGTTAGCGAGTTCCAAATTATACCACAGTTGAAGTAGATACTGGATTTAGTTTTGAATCTATCATAACGATGTATCATAAGGTTAGTCAAATTTCTTGTCTGATGATTGTGTATATCCGAAGATTTCTTTATTGAGTTTAATAGATTTTGATCATAGCTTCTGTATAAAGCTTTGAAGCATTTAGGACACTTTGGAAGTCATTTCGATCATCTAGTTTCAGGATATTTATAGTTTTGAATCAATGATTAGTATAAGAATTGAATGGAAGATTATTTATAGCTCTAATAGCTTTCTTTTACTGTTCAAATATTTGATCAGTTTTATTTTGGTCGGTTCCCTACCAGGCTCCGTTTTCGTAACTGAAGATTGGTTGGAACAAAGTTAAATAAAGGGCTCAAGGACAGATTGAGGGAGGAATTTATTAAATTTACAAAGAATGCTTATAGATCTCGACAGTTTGGATGATATGCTGTCAATTTGATTTTGAAACGCTAGATTTCAATCAGAGCAAAGCCCAAGAAATTTAGTGCTGTCTATCTTATGAATTCTATTTTATACAATTGTTATGAGTGGTAAGTTGAACTTACACCCGTATGATAATAATATGTTCTTGTTTTTATCATTAATTCGATGCAATTTGCACTTAGCTGCTAGTCTACATGATCGAGTTCTTTGTTAATTGAGGCAGGTAATTCGTTTATGGTGGTTGCAGGTATGCAAGAGGATAGATGGAGCAAACAATGTATATTCGAAGAAAGACGATGCATTAAGTATATCGTTTATAAAAATTAAGAAAAGCAGGGGCCCTAAAACAGAACCTTGAAGAACACCGTGCCTAATATTGAATATAGTTGATTGTATTCCATTCACAGTTACAAATTGCTAATGGTTGGGCAGATATGAAGTAAACCAATCACTACTCATTTCTGATATTTCAGAAGACCCTAGCTTAGATAACAATATTGGATGATCAACACAGTCAAAGGCCTTACGGAAGTCGAGAAACAGAGAATACAGTGTAGTTTGAGTCTGCGTTATAATATAGGAACTGCAGGTGATTCAATATAGCTAGAGTTGGTTTTCATTGCCTATGAAGCCATATTGGTTTTCTTGCAAATATTGTTAACATTCAGGTGACATTTATTCAAATATTTTGGAAAATGAGAGAAGGAATGAGATTGGTCGATAATTTCCTGCATCGGCCTTGTCACCACCTTTGTAAATGGGTGTCACTCAAGCAATTTTGAAAGAGTTAGGAAATTTTCCTTGTATCAACAAGGACTTGCTGATAATTGATGTCCTGAGCAGTAACTGGTGAAAAGAAGAAGGAATGAAGAAAATTGTTGTTCAATGGATATTTGAGATGGTCGCTTTTATTAGTACTTATACTATCAGCAATATTCTTCCCATCCTTATCAAAGTATTTATTGAGTATTTGGGCCTAATCTTGATCATCTGAATATACGTTATTGGCAATGATTAGCTGGCGTTATCGTGCTATTAATCCATTCATAAATAGTTCAAGTAGGTTACTTTTTTTTTTGTAATCGTTGCTGGTATTGTCCAATGGTATAACCGTAGGATTTGATGTTTTAAATTTTTTGAACTTAATTTCCGTTCTCGGATGATTATAATCAATCGGCGCAGGACGAAACAGTTGTTTCTCGAGATCTATGGGAAATGTGAATTACTCTAATTAAACGCCGCCTACAATTATACCTGACTTATACAAGTCACAGACGATACTGGGAGACATCGTCGTCCCGCAGAGGCGAGCACAAGTCACAGACGATACTGGGAGACATCGTCATCCCGCAGAGGCGAGCACAAGTCACAGACGATACTGGGAGACATCGTCATCCCGCAGAGGCGAGCACAAGTCACAGACGATACTGGGAGTCATCGTCATCCCGCAGAGGCGAGCACAAGTCACAGACGATACTGGGAGACATCGTCGTCTCGCAGAGGCGAGCACAAGTCACAGACGATACTGGGAGACATCGTCATCCCGCAGAGGCAAGCACAAGTCACAGACGATACTGGGAGACATCGTCATCCCGCAGAGGCGTGCACAAGTCGACGACGATACTGGGAGACATTTTTACCCGCAGAGGCGAGCACAAGTCACAGACGATACTGGGAGACATCGTCATCTCGCAGAGGCAAACACAAATCACAGACGATACTGGAAGACATCGTCATCCCGCAGAGGCGAGCACAAGTCGCAGACGATACTGGGAGACATTTTTACCCGCAGAGGCGAGCACAAGTCACAGACGATACTGGGAGACATCGTCATCCCGCAGAGGCGAGCGATGGGCTTTAATTAGCTTAATGTGATAGTTATTAATTTTTTTTCGTAACCCAGTTATTTGATAACAACTCCTGCTTTTCTGTCATGGATGGTGGACACATCCGGTCACATTCGGTCAAGTTCTCTGTCACTGATGGTGGACACATTCGAACACCTTTTCTGTCATGGATGGGGGACACATTTGATCCCATTCTCTGTCATAGATGGTGACATTCTCTGCCATGGATGGTGGACACATTTGGTCACACTCTCTGACATGGATGGTGACATTCTCTGCCACGGGTGGTGGACACATACGGTCACATTCTCTGTCATGGATGGTGGACACATTCGGCGGTCACATTCGGTCAAATTCTCAGTAATGGATGGTGGACACGTTCGAACACATTTTCTGTCATGGATGGGGGACACATTTGATCACATTCTCTGTCATGGATGGTGACATTCTCTGCCATGGATGGTGGACACATTCGGACACGTTCTCTGCCATGGATGGTGCACACATTCGGTTATATTCTTTGTCATGGATGGTGACATTCTCTGTCATGGATGGTAGACACATTCGGGCACGTTCTCTGTCATGGATGGTGGACATATTCGATCACATTCTCTGTCATTGATGGGGGCATTCTCTGTCATGGATGTGGGATACATTTGGTCGCATTCTGTGTCGCCATGAACAATCTGGAAAATTCTTTGTTATTCAATGGAGAGATTACTGGTTCAAACCACACCGTTCCTATTTTTATCTTCGAAGGAGGCAGACGACCCCTGTGCGAAGTCATTAGTGGTAAACGACTTCGCACGTGGGTAGTCGGCCTCTTCGAACCTAAGATATCTGTGAACCCGAATTTTCGAGCAAATTGGGATCACTGGCTGATGTTGCTACCCCTGTAACTTGAGATTTTTCTAGATATCTAACATTTTTCGACGGTAAAAGAGGAAGTAGATAGTAAACGACTTCGCACCGGGATCGTTGACCCAATTTGAATATAGGATACCCGTGAACGAAGGGATTGAACCCGTATTATTTCTTCGAACAGTAGCGGAAGCCCCAGATTCGTTTAATCTGAAGCCCACTCCCTTTCTCCCCTATCTCTCTTCCGCTACCCCCTCTCCATTGAATAACAGGAAAATTTCCTGATTTTTCGCGGCCTGCTCGAATGTGGCAGAATGTGGTCAGATAACTACACACTCGGAATCATTTATAAAATACGAATTATTGACAGGTTACGCCCTCGATTTGTTCCAAACCGTAATTTTTATTAAATCAAGCGTGTGTTTGGCTCGCTAACCACTCGCTGTCATTGACGTAATGGGTCTGTGCTGGTTGACGTAATGGGTCTATGCTGGTCGACGTAATGGGTCTATGCTGGTTGACGTAATGGGTCTATGCTGGTTGACGTAATGGGTCTATGCTGGTTGACGTAATGGTCTATGCTGGTTGACGTAATGGGTCTATGCTGGTTGACGTAATGGGTCTATGCTGGTTGACGTAATGGATCTATAACGGGCAAATTTTCATCATGTGAGTCATGAATTCATGAATCTGCTCCTTGAATCCTTATTTGACCCACGACTCCATGAATCTATTCCTTGAATCCTAATGTAAGTCATGACTCTATGAACCTACTCCTTGAATCCTAATGTGAGCTATTACTCCATGAATCTACTCCTTGAATCCTTATGTGAGCTATGACTCTATGAATCTACTCCTCGAATTCTTATGTGAACTATGACTCCATGAATCTACTCCTTGAATCATTATGTGAGCCATTGCTCCATGAATCTATTTATGGAATCCTTATGTGAGCCATGGCTCCATGAATCAGCTATCTATGCCCCTTAATCGACGTCTACTCCTCCTATCTCTCCCTAAGTGCAGATGCTGACTTCATCGCTGCTGCTGGTGTTCTTGACTCCCTTCGTGGCTGGAAGGTTCGCGCACCGGATGGAAATGGAACACGACAAGATCATAGCAAACTTCTCTACTAACTTCACCACCCCTTCTGTCTGTGAGCTATTATTCTATTGATATTATTCTATTAATATTTTGACCACGAGCGTGTTACAAAATTCCCCAAAATGGGAAGATTTTTTCGAATTTAATGAATGAGCTGTCATAAAACCTAACTTTTTTAACCTTCGATATTCATTTCCCCATTGCCACTAATGTAGACCTTATAATGTATATTGTCTTTATACATATGCTTAAACTCACTTGCCAGGATTGCATAACTGACCACACGAGTAAAGAGGTCAATATAGCAGGGGCGTCTTCAACCTTTCATCAGCTTACCTATTTATTAACATATTGTCCATACGCAAAATAAAACAAATAATGGTTAAGCGGACGTTTATCTACGGCTCAATTTAGCTCCATAAGGACACTGCACTCCCGCGATGGGAATATCGTGGAAGATCGAATTTGGCGAGAAATAAGGATCAACCACTTTTGGCCACTGGGCCTCGTAGCAGTTTTCCCAACGAGACATTTTTTGCAAGCTTATGCATCAAGCTACTTGACTGGAGCAGGTGTATTGGTAATGGTAGAGTGTATTGGTAATGGTAGAGTGTATTGGTAATGGTAGAGTGTATTGGTAATGGTAGAGTGTATTGGTAATGGTTGAGTGTATTGGTGATGGTAGAGTGTAATGGTAATGATAGAATGTATTGGTAATGGTTGAGAGTATTGGTAATGGTGGAGTGTATCGGTAATGGTAGAGTGTATTGGTGATGGTAGAGTGTATTAGTAATGGTAGAGTGTATTGGTAATGGTAGAGTGTATTAGTAATGGTAGAGTGTATTGGTAATGGTAGAGTGTATTAGTAATGGTAGAGTGTATTGGTAATGGTAGAGTGTATTGGTAATGGTTGAGTGTATTGGTAATGGTAGAGTGTATTGGTAATGGTAGAGTGTATTGGTAATGTTAGAGTGTATTAATAATGGTAGAGTGTATTGGTAATGGTAGAGTGTATTGGTAATGGTTGAGTGTATTGGTAATGGTAGAGTGTATTGGTAATGGTAGAGTGTATTGGTAATGGTAGAGTGTATTAGTAATGGTAGAGTGTATTGGTAATGGTAGAGTGTATTGGTAATGGTAGAGTGTATTGGTAATGGTAGAGTGTATTGGTAATGGTAGAGTGTATTGGTAATGGTAGAGTGTATTGGTAATGGTTGAGTGTATTGGTAATGGTTGAGTGTATTGGTGATGGTAGAGTGTAATGGTAATGATAGAATGTATTGGTAATGGTTGAGAGTATTGGTAATGGTGGAGTGTATCGGTAATGGTAGAGTGTATTGGTGATGGTAGAGTGTATTAGTAATGGTAGAGTGTATCGGTAATGGTTGAGTGTATTGGTAATGGTAGAGTGTATAGGTAATGGTAGAGTGTATTGGTAATGGTAGAGTGTATTAGTAATGGTAGAGTGTATTAGTAATGGTAGAGTGTATTGGTAATGGTAGAGTGTATTAGTAATGGTTGAGTGTATTGGTGATGGTAGAGTGTAATGGTAATGATAGAATATATTGGTAATGGTTGAGAGTATTGTTAATGGTGGAGTGTATCGGTAATGGTAGAGTGTATTGGTGATGGTAGAGTGTATTAGTAATGGTAGAGTGTATTGGTAATGGTAGAGTGTATTGGTAATGATAGAGTGTATCGGTAACGGTAGAGTTACATTAATATAACGTTTTGACAGGAACATTCGTAAACAACAGTGATCAGAAAAAGCCCCTGTTCTGTAAAATGTTCCATTCCGCTCTGTAGCTCTACATTTGTTTGTGTTCAGTATCTCCAATACTTTTCACGTCTTTCTGCTCATGAATTTGAATGAAGTTTTCTGAGTACACCGATATTAATTTTTGGGATTATACTTCACCCAAAAATATATATGAAGATGGCAGTGCGGGCTTTGCCCTAGGAATGAAGATGGTTCAAATTTCTCGATCCGCCAAAAGGTCGGATCTTGGTGTGAGCTGTCGTGTATCATTGCAAGAAATTTTCTAATATAATTGTGATATCTAGACGGAATGGTGACATCTGGATGGAATTGTGAAAACTGGGCAGAATTGTGACATCTGGACGGAATTGTGACATCTGGGCAGAATTGTGACATCTGGACGGAATTGTGATATCTGGGCAGAATTGTGACATATTTACGTAATTTTGACATCTGAACAGAATTGCGACTTCTGGACAGAATTGTAATATCTGGACGGAACCAACTGAAGCATTAACAGTTGATTTATCTTATTATATTACCTAGCGCTTCGATCACTTCGAAAGATTACAATCTATTAGCAAATGTCTGACTGCAGCCAATGCCGATTGAACGTGGTCCATTCGAATGAGTTGTACGCAACCAACGGTGTTGTACACAACCTACGGTATTGTACACTACTTACGGTGTTGTACGCAACCTACGGTGTTGTACACAACCTACGGTGTTGTACACAACCTACGGTGTTGTACACAACCTACGATGTTGTACACAACCTACGGTGTTGTACACAACCTACGGTGTTGTACACAACCTACGGTATTGTACACAACCTACTGTGTTGTACACAACCTACGGTGTTGTACACAACCTACGGTGTTGTACACAACCTACGGTGTTGTACACAACCTAAGGTGTTGTACACAACCTACGGTGTTGTACACAACCTACGGTGTTGTACACAACCTACGGTGAGAAGGAGTCATCCCCTTGAACCAGTCGACAAAGCATCTGAAAGGGATTGATCCAATTTTACCGACTTACAGAAACTTCGGTAAGGGGTAATCCACTTAAAACCACTAAACAAAAGCATCGGGAAGGGGTAATTCTCTTTAAATCAACCAACAAAAGCATCGGGAAGAGGTAAATCCTCTTAAGCCACCCAACAAAAGCATCGAAAAGAGGTAAATCCTCTTTAATCAGTCAACGAAAGCATCGGGAAGTGGTAAATCCCTTTCAATTTTGTTGGTCACTGATTAGCAAACTAGGGAACATTTCTTTTTGATTTTTTTCCCACCTATTGTATTACATATTAAATTTAGCTGCATACACATTCATTACCATTTTTGTAAATTCACTACGTAGATCAATTATGGGAAATCCAATCGCGACTAATAGGAACTAATTCACTACGTAGATCAGTTATGATAGATCCAATCGCGACTAATAGGAACTAATTCACTGCGTAGATCAGTTATGATAGATCCAATCGCGACTAATAGGAACTAATTCACTACGTAGATCAGTTATGATAGATCCAATCTTTGTCAATAGGAATTTGGAATATCATAGCAGACTGAACTAAAAAACGTAGGGAAATGAACGCATTTCCCTACGGTTTTCAGTCACTAATTTGACCCCCTTTCTCGATATCAGTTCATCGTAGACGAGGCTGACGGAAAGAGCATCTAAAAGGAGAATGATCAATCCCCTGTTTCTGCTCATTCGAAAGACACTCACCGGCCAAAAGAAAGTGATATTGTGCTTGTTAATTTTATAAAAAAATTAAACTCGATATGTAAGAATTAGAGTTCAAAGTATTCAGAGGGTGAGGTCACTCATTACGAAATGTTCCCTTAAACGCACATGGATCACAAATTCATTACAAAATAACTGAGTGTAGCTTATTGATTACAGGAATCAATAATCTACGATGTGGCGGTCCCAAAACTATTAATCTCTGATCAATATATTGTTAGGTTTAAAACTTAGTAAGTATGTCAACTCCTGACGGTATCGCAGATATAATCTTTCGTCTAGTTTTCCTCCATTGAAACTGTTAAAAATATTCATTTTCTGGATTCAGCACAAGAGAACTTATTAGTTAGAAACATAAGACAAATTACTTTTGTTGACCTTTAAAGCAACCATCAAGACAGCTTCGATCTTCATTTGGGTCTTCTTTATACGAGCATATTCAGCTCTGCTACGCAAATATAATTAGTAAATATGTAGTTCTGCTCCTAGATTTTATGCACCTGCTGTCTCACATGTCTACTATCCGTCAGGTGATTGCAGGAAGGCGTGTTTCCTGACAGACAACTGCACTGGCATCTCAGTCACACCCATCCAGTACCTGAAGAGGACTTGGTACGCTTGTTACCTTTCCTACAGCATGTCCATCGAGTTTCAGATGGTTCCTGCCGTTGGAACAACGACCATATACCGAAGGAGTGAGTGAAAAAATTAGTAGTACCTTAGAGGAGGGTAATCAGAATCATGTGTCAGCGTATTGCTGGCCAAGTCGTTCGGTGTCGGCCTCAGATTGATCGCAAGTTACAGTTGTTGGGAAACGAAAGTTTCAGCAAAGCCCAAGCGACTCCAAGATGATGAAAGTAACAAGTTACAATCTACAAAACATGGCGGCTGGTCACTACAAAACATGGCGGCTCAGTGCAGACATGGATGAGGTTTGACCAACCCTCACCAGCCCCACCAAACCGGTGTAAAGGTGGAGATGGTCGGTGAGTTCGTGAGTGGCTTGGAGAGATTTGGAGGCCGTTGGAGAGCTTTGTGGCGCTTTGGGAGAGCTTTGGAGAGGTTTCGTGTTCTTTGATTATGGCATTTGACGGCGATGACCTTTGAAGTGACTTGAAAAACTTTGGGAAGCTATGAAGAGCATTGGTAAGTAGAGGGTATATCGTCCTTGTTCTTTTTGAATACGCGAAAACAAACAACGAACTAAATGATAAATTATTTGAGAATAGAGTCATGAGTTGTTTGTGTTATGATGGGTAACAATATTAAAGATTGAAAAAAATCGTTTTATCGTTGTCCTTATTGATCCTATCTCTCCGCGTCACTTCGGCCATGGTTCTCCAACATTTATCTTTAAAACATACATTTTCTTCTCTCCTTCCCTTTGACCTCCCCTCGTCTCAGACCCATAGAACATAGTGGGCATGCCTATTTTCTCCTTCTATCCACATTTTACTTCAATGCCCAAGATCCTGCAGCTCATTGCACTATTCAGTGCACCAAACACTTTTGCGCATTTCCTTCACTCTAAGGTTCCTCTCAGCTCCTGCATGTCCACTCATTTCCACATAGAGACCCAGGTTCTCAAAACATTGAATTTTCCAATGACTCTCCATTTAGGCGGACACAGATTCTGCTCGCATCGTCATTCGTGACATCATGTCTTTTTCATATTTACCACAGATACTGAAACTGAAACAGACACAGATACAGAAGCAAGGCTGGATCTCCCAGAAAAGGTGTGACCGATGGTAAACGTCACCACACACTCCTCTCAAGTACTCACACACATACCGAAAATTGATCCTTTAGTGCTGAATTGTCCGGCTAGGAACCACCCGCGAACTCTCCGGGTAAAGAAAGAGGTCAGAAATCAGTGTCAGAAGCAGGGCACGACAACTTTCCATGGTTTACACATGCTATGTCTTAGTTACCGAGCCCACATTTACCCAAATCCATCCCGTTTCTCAATAAGATAGCCTAAAGCGTCAAAACTCATCCATTCACAATATTATCCACTGAGACATGCTCATTCCAAGCTCCTCGATGAGGCCTGTTGCATGCTATCCATCCGCCTAAACTTCGATCTTCCACGAGGCCTACGCTCACTCCACGAGGTCTGCGCTCACTCGCATTATGGACCTCCAGTACCATCACGTTGAATTGACCTCCAAAACTCTCAACACGCTAACTCAGACTAATCCAAAAATGCTCCCTCTCCTCCACACTTCTCTTGCTACTTCGTCCGTAAGCACTCACAAACGCCCATCTGTCTGTATCCAACTTCCACTTCACCCGCAATAATCGAGATGGCACTTGCTTTCACTCCACATCGTTTTGAAACAGTCGACTACTCAATAGAAACAACACATTCGCGTGCTCACGTCTTCCTTCCTTCACGTTCGACTTCCTTTTCCTGCCGCACCGAACACATCCACCTTCACCTTTCAACATCGTCTCACACAGCGCAAACACATCCAACTTCCTCCTCGTAAACATCTCTCATAACTCTCCTCTTTGCTTCATCTGAACTGCAACCACGTAAGTTCAGCGATCCTACCAATATTGCTCGGGAACTGTGCGCCTCCTCTAGTCTGTCCCGTCTTGCCGTCGTTCAGGGAGAAAATTACAGTGGATTGGATCTTCAGCCCCTTTGCTCCGTCCCTCTTTATCGCTTCTGAAGTGGACTGTCTATGAACGCTTTATGTGTCAATGTATTTCTGCTTTAAATTAAAAGGCAAAGGTTGTAGTAGGAGATAGAATTTGAAAATGACACTCGAGACAACTCAAATCTACACCGGAAGGGAAAGCCACCAATCCACGATGTTGATTTGAGATTGTACCATTTTCATTGCGCAATAAACTAATGTGTACATGTCTTGCTATCAATGCCGAGGGGCTAATTTACCGTGCTGGTGCTAACGCCGGGCCCTATTATGTGGACATGTGTCTTGCTATCAATGCCGAGGTGCTAATTTACCGTGCTGGTGCCAACGCCGGGCACTATTTAACTGGGTGGGTGTCAATATCGAACACAATCTTTCCGATAAACATGCTGGTGAGCGTGCTACAACCACTGTGAGTCGAAGCCAGGACTTGGCAAGCCGTGACTTGAACGTTTTGGTTGTGTCGCCGTTTACAATCTGAGCGGGAATTTCTTCCAGTTTTCGACAACTCTATACGTGAAGATACCGCGTGTATTATAGATAGAGAAGCGTTCACCAACAATTTTGTATCCATTATTCTTGGTCACTCCGTTCGCATCCAGAGTGACGCTCAGTCGACGTTTCCCTTTCCCTTCTTAATCTTCCAAATTTTGATGGTGTCGCCTCTGACTCAACGCTTCTTTAGCGAATAAAGATTGAGTTCGTGTATTTTGTTTTCGCACGATTTATTGAGGCCGCCGTGGCTGAGAGGCCGCCGTGGCCGAGTAGTTGACGTATCCGACAGCAGTGTCAGCCTCTGGTGGTGCATGTCGCGAGTTGGTCTTGTGGCGGGAGATTGGGCGCCTCCCCCCTCTGTTTCTGCCTAACTTAGCCACCCCCCTAACTAGGGGGAATCGGCACTATGTCTATACATATATACGATTTATTGCGCAGCGAAGTAATAAATTTTGGTAGCTCTATGTTGAACCTTTTTTAATTTAATAAAATGTTTTCTAAGAGAAAAATGCCAGAATTGGAGGGAATATTCGAGATGCGGTCTAACAAAGACATTGTATACCTTAAGAATCCTTCATCTATCTACTCTTGTACGAGATAGTGTAGAATATCATAGCTAGCATTTTATTGCCTTTTTTGTAGTATATTTATATTGTTTGCTAGTTTTTAAGTCGTTGACACCTAGATCTCTCTATTCGGGGACAGAAATAAGTTTTTCCGGTTATTGAATATTCGTGCTTGGGGTTACATCTAATGTTCGAAAGCATGTCTAATGTTCGAAAGCATGTCTCTATCGATATCGCTTATGAATATTATGAAGAGAATGGACCTAACAAGGATCCTTGGGGAACGCCGCTTGTAACATTATCCCAAAGGGGGAAGCTCCGTTACGTAAAACTCACTGTCGTCTATATATGAGACAACATAGGTTCGCCAACAACTCACTGTCGTCTGTCTGTGAGACAACATAGGTGCGCCAACAACTCGCTGTTGTCTGCTTGTGATCCAACATGGGTGCGCCAACAACCCGCTGTTGTCTGTCTGTGAGACAACATAGGTGCGCCAACAACTCGCTGTTGTCTGCCTGTGAGCCAACATGGGTGCGCCAACAACGCGCTGTTGTCTGTCTGTGAGCCAACATAGGTGAGCCAACAACTCGCTATCGTCTGTCTGTGAGCCAACATAGGTGCGCCAACAACTTGCTGCCGTCTGTCTGTGAGACAACATAGGTGCGCCAACAACTCGCTGCCGTCTGTATGTGAGATAACATATGTGAGTCAACAGCTCGCCGTCGTCTGTCTGTGAGACTACATAGATGCGCCAACAACTTGCTGTCGTCTGTATGTGAGACAACATAGGTGAGTCAACAACTCGCTGTCGTCTGTCTGTGAGACTACATAGATGCGCCAACAACTCGCTGTCTTCCGTATGTGAGACAACATAGGTGAGTCAACAACTCACTGTCGTCTGTCTGTGAGCCAACATAAGTGAGAAAAAGGCTCAACTTCGACTAATTGGCTAAGTAATAGTTAGCACATCGTAGTCTCCAACAAGATTTTGTGAAAGCGACGGATTAATGTTCTGACGAGTGTTTCTTGACGAGATTCGCGTTCGAAAAAGATCAACCTGCGCTTCCCTATCAAGAGTATAGGGAAGTATAGCTACTGTCAATGGTTAATAAATTAGTATCGTGGACGGACCATCGTGCCTGTGACAAATCCTTCTGCAAAAATATGGTGCTAAATACAATCATCTGAAAACAATGTTAAGATTGGATGATTTTTCATTAAACCATAAGAAGGATTGCTGAGTCGGAGCGGTTTCACTAAAAGACAAACACCACTCTGTGCGTCACTATGATTGGCTGGGCAGGTTGAGCACAGTCGACTACACGTTGCTTTGATTGACTGGGCTGTTTGAGCACAATCGATTACATGTTGTGTGATTGACTGGACAGGTTTAGCACAATCGACTACTTTTTGCTGTGATTGTCAGGACATGTTAGGCAATGTCGACTACACGTTGCCGTGATTGGCTGGACAGGTTGAACACACTCAACTACTCGTTGCAGTGATTGGCTGGACAGGTCGAACACACTCAACTACGCGTTGCAGTGATTGACTGGGCAGGTTGAACACACTCAACCACGCGTTGCAGTGATTAGCTGAACAGGTTGAACACGCTCAACTACGCGTTGTAGTGATTGGTTGGGCAGGTTGAACACACTCAACTACGCGTTGCAGTGATTAGCTGGACAGGTTGAACACGCTCAACTACGCGTTGTTGTGATTGGTTGGGCAGGTTGAACACACTCAACTACGCGTTGCCGTGATTAGCTGGGCAGGTTGAACACACTCAACTACGCGTTGCAGTGATTAGCTGAACTGGTTGAACACACTCATCTACGCGTTGCAGTGATTGGCTGGACAGGTTGAACACACTCAACTACGACTTGCAGTGATTGGCTGGACAGGTTGAACACACTCAACTACGCGTTGCAGTGATTGGCTGGACAGGTTGAACACACTCAACTACGCGTTGCAGTGATTGGCTGGACAGGTTGAACACACTCAACTACGCGTTGCAGTGATTGGCTGGACAGGTTGAACACACTCAACTACGCGTTGCAGTGAGTGGCTGGACAGGTTAAACACACTCAACTACGCGTTGCAGTGATTGGCTGGACAGGTTGAACACACTCAACTACGCGTTGCAGTGATTGGCTGGACAGATTGAACACACTCAACTACGCGTTGCAGTGATTGGCTGGACAGGTTAAACACACTCAACTACACGTTGCAGTGATTGGCTGGACAGGTTAAACACACTC
>SDVV010012407.1:0-15470 GCA_016164225.1 Gammarus roeselii
ATATATCTGTCTATATTAGAACTTTTGTTATCTCAATTCTCTCGATCAAAAGCTATTTCTCTGTAATGTAGTAAGAGCCATATGGATAGCATGCGCTTCTACTTTTTATTCGAATGAATCTTGAAGAGGAAACATTACAGAGACGTATTTACGAGACAACCTTGATAACATTTGTTGGAAATAGTTTTCGACTGATTTAGGCCTTTGTGTCTTGCAACCTCACTAGAGAATTTTCGAAACTTTCAAGTTTCTCGACTGTCCCCGAGTTTTTAGGTTTAGAGTAAACATGGCCGCGCGGCGCAAGTTGTCGTCTAGGCGCAGAATGGCGTCTCACGCGCCCGGCTGTCTAAGCCGGCTAAACCCTCAACCCCTCCCTAAATATATTAGCAAGGTCTGCCCTACCCCACCATTCATGAGGGATAGCAACAGCTGCTTTCTACAAGGGAACGTTATTGCGTTTTTAAGATAGCAGGGAGAGGAGGAGGCCTCCTATGGCTCGTACTACATAACAGAGAAATAGCTTTTTATTAAGAGAATATAGGTATAAAAAGTTATATTCTCTTCCATTTTGTAAGAGCCAAATGGTTAGCATAGAGAATACCATTATGTAGCGCAAGCTGGCCTATGCCAGAAGAATACAGAAGTTGAATGGATCGGCTGCATCTCAAACTGAGTGATTTCTAAGAAGCTCTCGCGGTGTAAGGAATGATGACCCAGTTGAATAAATCGGGGTAATGTCTGTAATCATAGGCCAGAACAAGTATTGCTTGGTGCCTACCACAGCCAATATACTAGCTCATAGCGGCCAAATAATATAAGGGCCTAGAGTATGAGCACCTAAATAATAATGTACATCAATATATACTGCCTCTTAGTATGAGTGTGAATGAACAGCGAGGTAGTGGCAGTAGAATCTTCAATATGGAAGTATCTACAATGTGTACCATAGCTAATATGGTAACCTTGCCGTACATTAAGTCTGACAAAATAGATATATACTGAGTAATCTGACGTAATCCTTGCCTTGAGTACTTCATAATGATATGGTACCACCAGCGTTGAGTATTTCATAATGATATGGTACCACCACTTTCCGTCAACAACTGGCCGTTTTCATCTGGACAACTGCGAATCTTTGGGGCTCTGGACGCTTCTCGATGCCACCCGGGGAGTGCTGGTACCATATGGCCTCAGTCACTGTACCTTCTCTGGCACCCGTGCATACTTTGACATTCGCAGCGTGAAGTATATTGACTTCGCTGTGGTAGCCCAATAACTCTAATCCAAACTTTGTCTAGCTTGATGCAGCACTAATACTGGTTTGACATTCTGTGCCAGAAGAATGTTGACTCCAGTGCGCTAGAAAGCCTCGTCACTCGAATCTATTTTTTTATCTATAAGTCTTTGATGGTCAAAATAGGCAAGGTAAAAATATACAAATATATGAACATTCAAATTATATGCTTGCTAAAGTTGTAATAAGTAATAAATCTACGGAACTTTTACATCTCATGACTAATTTTGATCAGAATGTGCTATGAGAAAGGCAGTCCTCAAAGGCAAGTGCACAGCAGTTTTATTAATGTATATTTAACTGCTATCCATCCCCCTCCCTTAAAGCTACTGGTTCACGGATCGCACGGGGTCACTATCCAACCGGGAGGGTGAACACCCTATTTTCCTATCGAACCCCTATATTCTTTGCTCTTCTCTATCCCTCCTCCTCAACCATTTCCTGGTTAGGCTTTTACTATGTTTACTCCTTTTACTTCGTTTGTTTTGCTGAAACTTCATTAACTTATCTCTCTTTTTCTCATGACAACTCTCCCCCATATTTTTTTTTCTTGCTGTTTATATTATCATTTGCATCTCTCTTGCTTCATGTCTTTTATTTATTGCTTTCTGATTTTTTTCTTCTCTAGCTATGTCTTTATTTGAATATATTTATGCATACGTATGTATGTTTGTGTGTATGTATGTATATATGTATGTATGTATATAGTATGCATATTTTCGTGAATTTATGCCTAACAACTGTCAAGGTGACAAAAGTGGCAACGCTGACGACTGGTAACGCTGTAAAGGATATGACTGTATTAGAGCTTTGCTATGTAATGGACCGGGGGGTGGGACAACCTTTAGCAAACCCGTTGCTGGGGTAGAGCTGTTGGAAGGTCCTGCTTAACCGTCGGAATACTGTGTTGCAGGGGAAACAAACCTCACATAGATTACAAGTGGTGGTCATTGGAAGAGCTAGAAAACACTTGCTATATGCACCGAGGTGGGCGTGGGCATGTTGAGGGGGCTCCTCGGAACTCTCTTGGATTCTTTAATAGAAAACCAGCAAATGTTGACGACCCAGACTTCTCTATTGTACCACTCTGAACCACGGCTAATGCAACAACAACAACAACGGTTATCGCAAGATAACGACGGATCAGCGTCACCATCTGGTAGACGTTTTTCAATGCCGCCATCACTCGCCAGTCGCGAACAAGTTCTGGACGTAAACCCTCTCCATCCCAGACTGCCTGATGGAGAGAGGATTAGTCAACAGCAGCCTTCCCCCACTTCTGGTGGGGTGGAGTTCGGAAACAAGACCCAGAATCGTGAAGTAGGTGCGGCACATGCTGCTCCCGAACGAAAGCCGGGGAGAAGCCGCCGCAATCGGCTTCTCCCTCATGCACGATACGCTGAAAACCCAAAAAAACTTGAAAATCTTTCTCAAAAGAATGACTTCACTAAATTTTTCACCGTTAAGGCCGGTTCGGTAGAGAACCTGTCCGATACGAATACTATACAAGCAAACTGACAACTCCGCGCTGCACTGTGGGAGACCCCTAAAGTGCATCAGTGAGTTTGAAAGTGACTCCCTCCTGGTGGAGGTGAAAGATGAGGAGCAAAGTAAGAACATTCAGAACCAAAAACAACTGAGTAATATACAAGCTGAAGTTTATGAGCACCCTACTCTCAACACGATGCAAGAAACCATCTATTATAAAAACAGACCAAACCATTCCGACGATGATATTCTTACTGAAATCTTGGATCAGCAAGTCACCAAGATATACAGAGTGAAATGACGGCGAAGCGGAATTGAGTACACTGGTTTCTACATCCTTACCTTCAAGCTCTGTTCTCTGCCTCCTGATGTCCACATTGGCTGGACACAGTGTTCGGTTCGAGAATACATCCCTAATCCCAGACGCTGCTACAACTGCCAAAAGTTTGGTCATGAAAGTGATATCTGCCGATTGAGGTACATAAAAAGTACATGCTTCCGCTGTGGTAAGGACGCACATGGCCACAATTGTGACCGACCTGCTAATTGCACAAACTGTTCAGAGGACCATCCTGCGTCATCACGCGAATGCTTCTATTACAGACTCAAAAAGGAGATACTCGTCGTTCAAGCTAAAGAACACCTTCCCTACCCCGAAGCCAAGAGACAAATAACCGCCAAATTTATCCGTCCGCTTGCTGGCTTTGCTGCAGTGACAGCGGGAAATTTTGTAACCAGGGCTCCTTCTAATCTACAACACGATGCCTTTTATCCTCCTCGAAATTGAGGAAGCCCACGACGACAGTCATTCGCACCGTCCGGACACTCAGAAATTCCGTTGGAGATACCTTCCCTCACTCCCACCTCGCCTCGTTTATCACTTGCTGATCGACGTGCAATGGGAGTCCCAGACCTGGATCTGAACGACGACCTGCCTTCATCGGAGGCAGCATCACATAGAGAAACGTTGCCACCTCAACACGCTCCTCGCCAGTCACACGGACGAAAACCTGGGATCTGTCACCAACGTTTAAACCCGCCTTACTCCGAGCCCAACCAAGATTACCCTTGGTCCCCGAGCAGACTAGCCAGATTACTGCTCAACTCAGATGTCATCTGTTGCCTTTATTAGGGCACCAAATGCCCCTTCGTCTCTGCCTCGCTTAGGGTATCACTCAATACGCCGAACACAGTATTGATTGATACCCACCCTACCCCATCATCGCCTCAGGTGGAGAAACTCGCTTCCCGCTTATCAGCGCTAAGTGCACTGCCTCCGACCTGGACGATGATGATCCAAACGGAAATGATCCTTCGTTGACTCTTAGCCAGAAGAGAAGCTCTAGCGATGCTCGTCGAGCGCGGGCGACAGGCCGGGAGTGACATAGTTTACAAAAGCGATTCATAATTAGACCTTATCAGCTCAAGCCTAGACCTTGACTTTCTCTAACCTAAATCACAATGTCTGATACCTTCGTGCTTCAATGGAACATTAGAGAATATCGTGCTAACTATGCTGAACTATTGAAACCAACTCAGACCTATAATCCAATGGTAGTTTGTCTCCAGGAAAGTCTCCTGGGGCTGCACAAACAATCTTTCCCAGTGAGAGTAAAGCCCACTTCATCTCGCCCTGGTTACACTAGTAAATCAAGCAATCACATGCACTCCAATCCCTCTGCAAACAACTCTGCAAGCTCAGGCCCACAGATTGGGCCTCGAACGTCCCGTTACTATTTGTAACATATATTTCTCCCAATGAACTACTTTCATGCGCACTACTTACTAACCTGGTTGGTCAACTTCCTGCGCCCCAGGTGATCTTGATGCTAAACACCCCCTGTGGGGGACGGCATAGCTGATGGACGTGGAGGCCACGTCGAAACAGTCTTACTATCTTCTGATATTGCTCTCCTTAATACTGGAGAACCGACGCACTTCCATACCCAGATAGCCTCGCTATCGGCCATTGACTTATCTTTCTGCATTTCAAACCTCTTCCCAGACCTTGCCTGGCAAGTGCTGGAGGAGCCCTACGGGTCTGATCACTTCCCCATCACCATCACTTCTTTCCATCCTGAAGATGCGTCTTTCGATTGACGATACATATGCGTAAAGCTAACTGGCAATCGTTCACCGTTTATACAGCAACACCTCTCCCACCACAAGATATATCCTGTGACGAGATGGTGGAAAACTTGAATAGTACTCTCCTTCACGCTGCAAACCGCTGCATACCTGTAACCATGGGAACACCGCGTAAAATTAGGATACCCTGGCAACAAAGCAGTAGCAGACAAAATAACGTTTGAACGATAAACTGCAAAAGCACGAAATACCTGCTTCTCATCTCGAAGAGAACCATGGCAGAACTTCGTATCGTCCATTAATGTGAGTACATCCATGTCTAAAGTGTGGTTCCGCGAACGAAAAATGACGGGAAAGTACTGTTCTCATCCCCCTCCAACCCTAAGGATAGGGGGAATGACCCACACCAATCCCCAAGAAGTCTCTGAATTCTTTGCAGCACACTACTCCTCCGTCAGCTCGGATTCTGGATACAGCCCGGCTTTCCGTAACACAACGCGTACTGCAGAACAAAATGATCTGGATTTCTCCATAAATACTCTTATACCATACAATGAACCTATCACGGTTCGCAAAATCCTCGGTGCAATTCGCACCTCCAACCCCTCTGCTCCTGGTAAAGATCGAATCTCCTACGAGATGCTCCGGCCACCACATCCCTCTGCACTCTCTAATTTGTGTCTTGTTTACAACACAGGCTGGTCTACATACACCCATCCCAATCGGTGGGGAGGCAGTGGTTCTGTCTTTCCCAAAACCTGGCAAGCCTACCGATAAATTGCCCAGCTACCGCCCTATAGCCCTCACCTCGTCTATAGCGAAGGTTCTGGAGAAGATTGTGAATGCCTGACAGACCCGGCACCTAGAAGCAAACTCACTCCTCTCCCCATTACAATTCGGATTTCAAAAGATGCTATCAGCGCAGGACGCAATATTACGCGTTGTGACTGATATCCAATGGGCCTTGGACCACAAGCAACACACTGTTAGCGTTTTTTTCGACCTTGAGAAGGCATATGATACGACCTGGCGTTATGGCATCATCCGAGACATGGGTTCCCGGGGTCACTTAGCATTTTTCATCCGGTACTTCCTCCGCCGGAGAATCTTCCGGGCCAAAATCGACAATCACCTTACGGACATACATACTCAAGATGAGGGGGTCCCCCAAGTTAGCATCCTTTCGTGTACTCTATTCGCGATAGCCATTATTGGGATCACGGGGGTGATCCCTCCCTCCGTGAATGGGTCACTGTACGTTGACAACTGCATGATATACGCATCGGCGCCAGTTGTGTCCCAACTCCAACGTAAACTACCGAGTGCAATTGCCCATGTGGTTGCCTGGACAGAATCTCGAGGCTTTAAAATATCTAAAAGCAAAACATGTGCACTTTATATCCATCGGTCTTGCAAGCACGGAACCAGACCTCAGACTTTATGGAGAAATGATCCCTTTTCTACCTACAGTCAGCTTTCGAGGACTAATATTCGACCAGAAGCTAACCTGGAAGTACCACGTGCAGCAGCTTAAGATCGACTGCTTACAGCGATTTGTCATTCTTCGGATGGCATCGCACTCCACCTGGGGTGCAGATAGAATAACATCATTACGCCTTTACCGCGCTATCATTCGGTCTAAACTGAACTATTGGAGCGTGGTCTATGGCTCCGCGAAACCAAATATTCTTAAGACGCTGGAACCAGTTTAAAATTCCGCCCTTCGCGCTTGTACTGGAGCTTTCCGCTCCTCCCCTATTGTCAGCCTTCTTTGTGAAACTGGTGAGCCTAGTCTTGCCTTCCTCAGAGAACAAATTGACCTCTAATTCTATTACCATATTCTCGTACGCCCCACCTCTCCTACATGTACAGTAGCGAGCAAAAATTCATTTATTTTTAAAACTAAGTGAAATCTTTAACGTCCATTTTTCACTCTTTATTTGAACTCGTCGGAAATTTGAATAATATTACCCATTAAGAGGCTTTGTCCACACGTGGTACCGTAAGAATTTTTCGTATGAAGCTACATTCCACGTGGGGAAAGTCGAATTGGTTTTTCCGGTTACAGACTAGCCATAAACGAATTTTTGCTCGTTTCGGTACCACAATCCGATGACACCACCCCAATCTGGCTTCTTCCTCGAACTTCTCACAGCTCATTGAGCTCCTCACTGTTGAGCTTGGGCTACCACGTATTATGGTGGACCCTCTCCCGCGAGATGCTATTCTCATCTGGCGTATACCAGAAAATATGCTCTGCCCTCACCATTTTACGGGCCAAAAGACAGTTGTTGCACCCCAAGATTTTTGAGCTATGTTTATAGCCCATGCGGATAATCATCACTGATGAATCAGAAGATGACTGAGCTGTGGGTTGTGCAGCGTTACTCCCCGAGCGCGTCTTCACTAGGAGACTCGCGCCATCAACGTCAGTTTTTACTTCTGAACTCACGGCTATTGCCGACGCCTTCTTGGCGGCTGATACTCTCCCAGATGCCAATATTTCAGTGTTTAGTTATTCGCTGAGTGCGCTTCAAACCCTGGAGATCTACAACAATTGCTACACTGTCGTTTCAGAAATCTTGCGCTGGCTCGTGCGATTCTCCTCCAGAAACAAGAACGTTCGTTTGTGCTGGGTTCTGGGCCACTGTGGGGTGTTGGGCAATGAGCGGGCTGACGAAGCGGCGCGAGCAGCTGCACTGGCGCTTTACCTAGCAGAACAGCGTCCTCTTCCATAGAAAGACTTCTACCCAGCGATTGAAAGAGCTGTGCGAAATAAATGGGAAATGGAGTGGTCTGATGTTCCTATGAGAAAAAATTGCGTACCATTAAAGACACACCCACACCCTGGGTCTCTTCAAGCAACCGATCTTGACGGGCTGAAATAACTCGATTGCCATTTAAAATGGGACATAGCAGACCAACGCACAGACACCTAATTAAGACGTCGCCACCCCCATACTGCCTGAACTGTTTAGTCCCTCTTACAATAGCCCATGTCTTGGCAGAGTGCCCCACCTGGACAGAATGTCGACGCACATATTTCCTCGGGAGCCGGTTCCTGGACCTTTTCAATACACTCCGCTTAATGCTTACTGAGTTCCCTCAGAGGCAATTCAGAGCGGAACCGCTTCTCAGCTACCTTCGATAAATCAACCTCTTAGCTGAAATCTGATCTGATGTGAATTGATCATACTTAATTTTACTTACAGATAGACTCCTCCTTCCCGGAGGACCACCGTTTTCTTTGCTCACGTAGGGTAGGACACATTTGTGACCTCTCATTAAGAACAGAAGTGACCGAAGCAATCCCGGAGACTGACGATGACACAATGCAGCACTGGCTGCTGGTTTGACATTCGGTGCCAGAAGGACATTGACTCCAGTACACTAGAAAGCCTTGACACTCTAATCTAATCTCAACTGCCATTCTAGGATTTTACTGACTGCTTTACGGTTTGGTGTTATACGAAGCTAACTGACAGAAGTGTTATTTTGAAACACTGGTCAATTTCCGGACCTTCCATCCCATTCCTTCGATTAGTATTTTTCAGTACTTTTAGAATTCTTCACCGGAACCCCGATGCCTTTCGAAGTATTATTAGTGGGCATTCAGAAGCGCTGTTCAATTTAATTGAGGAAAATGACTATATTATCTTGACTAATCTAGAATGCTCTATGCAGGCTACCTCGGGCCCAACAAGGAGTCTTGGAATGAGTACGACGCTTGTAGCCTAGTTAAAAGCTATTCTGGACCTCCTCTGCAAATACTCATTGACCAGGTCAGTAAAGGGATTCTCATTTAAATTTAGGAAAAACATTTCCAATTATTTTGTAAAACTATCTATCAGAACTTGCTACCTTATATATCAAATTTTCACATTCAATAACGAGCCATTATCTAAATTAATCTTGTGCTCGCTGCAAAACAAAATTAACCTAGTCGACCATCAAATTAGATAGGCTTTATCTAAAACTTAATTAGGTACGAATTTGCAATTGAAAATGTACTAGCTCAACAATGATTTATTAGCTATAGCTTTATTGTTTTCTCACCGTCTCTGAATCGTATTTGAATTTGTAACCTTGTTAGAAGCAAATGAATTACTAGCTCAACAACCTTGCAGTGTATTTGAAGTTTCATTCTTTCAATGTTAATAGGACTCTTTAGTTGAATGGTGTCAGGTATTTAACTATCACTGCGTTTGATTCCAGTTGGTGTCTAGGCTTAATAAAGCAAGATAATTTTATTTTTAAGCATTTATACAGGTACAGACACTAGGCCGCATCCCCAGAAAGGGGGGTGGCCGACGGTAAGGCGCACCTCACACCCTTATACGCTCACACTCACACAACTTAGCCCTTTTGTGCTAAAGGGTCCGGCCGGTATCTCCGCAACATACACTCTGGGTCACGAGTGCAGTCCGAGGATCCGTCGTCAGCAGCAGGGCCCGACAGTTTTCACTGGTTTACCCCCGCCGCGTCATAATGGCCGCCCCTCCCCACCCACGACCATCCCGACAATGGGATGCCAAGGGCGGGAAAGCACATCAGAGCAGCGTCAAAATCAACCATTCACAACCATTCTACTCTCACGCCTGTTCATTGCACGCTCTCTCGCCACCTCCACGTTCATGTCTCTTAACGCCTGCTTCACACCATCCATCCACACAAACTTCGGTCTACCTCCAGGCCTGCGACCACTCGCCTCCGCATTCATCACCCTTTTCACCAATCTCCCTTCATCCATACTCTCCATGTGCCCGAATCCTCTTAGAACACGCGAATCCACTCTGTCCTCCAACTTCTTTACCATCCCTGTTCTGATTCGAACCACGTCGTTGGTGATCCAGTCTCTCAGCGTTACTCCAGCCATGCTCCGCAAACATTTCATCTCGAAAACATATGACCTTCTTCTCTCCTCTGCTCTCACCCCCCCAAGTCTCACCTCCGTAGAGCACAGTTGGCACAACAACGCCCTCATACAGCCCTCTCTTTGATTCCATCTCCAACGTCTTACAGCTCATTACACTCTTCAGTGCACCCAACACTTTACACCCCTCCTTCACTCGCACCTCCACTTCAGTTTCCACTAGTTCAGTTATCTCCACATGGGAGCCCATATACTAAAAACACTGTACTTCTTTCAAGAGCTCTCCATTTAGGGTGACACTAATTTTGCTCGCATCGACAGTCCACGAGCGTCTCGTTACTTTACTCTTACCCATGTTCACTTGAAGCTTCCTCCTCTCGCACACTCTACCAAACTCAGACACTAGCCTATATAGCTTCTCCTCTGAATCCGCAACCAGGGCCGTATAATCAGCAAATAGCAACTGATTCAATTGCCAATTCCGCCCATTCGCTTCCAACACTTCCAAGCCACGACCCAGCACACTCGCGTTCACCTCCCTGACCACTCCATCCATATAGAGGTTGAACAGCCAGGGCGACATCACGCAGCCTTGTCTCAGTCCCACTTTCATTGTGAACCAATCACTCACCACGCTTCCCACTCTGACACATGCTCGGCTGCCAGCATAGAAACTCTGCACCGCTTTCAACAGATGTCCGCCCACTCCATACAAACGCAACACCCCCTACAGCGCTTCCCCGCCAATCCTGTCGTATGCCTTCTCCAGATCCATGAAGGTCCAGAACACATCCTTTCCTTTGGCAAGTACTTCTCACAGACCTGTCTTACTGCAAAAATCTGATCGGGACACCCTCTACCACTCCTAAAGCCACACTGTTCCTCTCCAATTGCGCAGTCCGTACAGTTTAATCCTTTTGATCAGCACTCTCCCGTACAACTTACCAACCACACATAACAGACTGATATCTCTCGAGTTGCAGCATCAATTTTTGTCTCGTTTGCCCTTATATAGCGGAACAGTGCAGACACTGCGCCACTCAATCGGTACCACGCCTGCCACAAAACACAAGTTCAGTAACCTCACCAATCATTCGACAATCGTTATTCCACCCTCCTTCAGGCACTCGGTCGCAATGTCATCCAAACCGGGGACTTTCCCTGCTTTCATCACGTCCACCGCCTCCTGCACCTCTTCCCTGGTAATGTCCGCCACAAATCTTTTTCACAAAACTGGCATCCAAGCACCACCACCACCCACAGCAACAATGTCAGCCTCTCTGTCATCCTCGGCATTCAACAACTCATCAAAATACTCGGCCCACCTCTCCCGTACATCACCACTTTCGAACAACAACTGCCCATTTTTATCTTTCACCACTTCCTCCTCTCTGGTCTCTCACTTTTTCACCCTCTTCACCTCTTTCCAGAACATCTTTTTGTTCTCCTCAAAATTATGACACAACCGTCTGCCCCACCGGGCAAAAGCGTCTCTTTTGGCTCTCTCCACCACCCGCTTCACCTCTCTTCTCCTCTCTTTGTAACTTTCATAAGCCATCTCCGACTTCACCTGCAACCACTCCTCAAACGCTCTTCTCCGTACCACCGCCCGTTTAGTCTCCTCGTTCCACCACTCGCAACCTTTCCTTCTGCACTCGCCCACACAGCGCGCACCACACACCTTCTTCGCACATCTCAGCAACGCGTCCCTTAACGCCTCCCATTCTTCCTCCACATCTGTCAGGTCCTGTCCTGTCACGTTGTTATATTCTTCCCTCAACGCCAGCTGGAACTCCTCGGCTCTACGTCTCACATTCAGTCTACTCACTTTCACTGCCTTTTTCTCCTTCTTCTCATTTGTTGCCCTTCCATTCCTGCTCTACACTTGATCTACCTTCCACCAGCAGATGGTCAGACACTCCTCCACCCTCCCCTCTCAACACACGCATATCCAACAGCCCCCCCACCACTCTCTTCGATATCAGCACAAAATCCATCAGTGTTTTAGGATAGATAATATTGATAGGTTAGTACGTAAGGATTAGGTTGCCCCAGAAGCTCTAAATAGCTTAAATAGGGCCTTCAATTTTGTACCCTGAAGAATCATTAGGTACTGTAAAATGAAATAACATGTAAAATGTACAATCTTGTTGTAATAAACTGCTTCTTGATTATTTTGAATGTTAGCTTCATCTAACCAAGAGCCTATTGAAAATAAAAATTACAAGATCTTCCTATTAGAATGTTGAATTGAACTTAATCAATCAATTTCACTCTTAGTAGATCAATAGTCCGGAGACATAGTTTGGAGATAATTGTCATGGTAATGCGTTGCCACGCTTCGCAATTACTCGCCTCTAGGCTGCCGTGACCTGCATTTTGGCACCCTACACACAGGAACCAGGACTTTGAGGGCGAAAAGAGGAACACCTCTATTGTGGAACCATAAGCGGAACTGTTGGTTTAGTGTACTCGGTTATTATATCTAAAGCCGTATTATTTAAGGTTCCTTCTCCTGAAGTAGTGGCTACTAATTTTGGTGCAAAAATGTATCCAGATTGAACTGTATTGTGAAAGTTAACCTAATATGAGGAATGGGAGAAAAATGAAATGTTCAGCTACGAACGCATATGCGCCATGACTTGTTAGATCACTGCATCCGGTTTTTTGTATGGGGTGGTCGCATCAGCACGTATACTATTTCGATTTTGTTTGTTTATCAGACATTAGCAAAGCAATATCAGAAATGATTTTAAACTGTGCAATCATCTATTCTGCAAAGTCAAAATGACTGCGGTGTTTGTAATCCTGGACAAACTAAACTTAGACCGAACAAAATTTAACATTATTGCTGCTGCTTGTCATTATTTCCTCAGTGCAGCAGTAGTAGTAGTAGTTGTTTATTCTGTTTTTCACCGGAGCCTCAACGCGAAGTCAACTCACGCTCCCTTTAGGGCACGTTCCTCAGTGTAAGATCTTTGAGAGAAATTCGTCAATGAAAAGCCGCCGCATTCCCGATTGACGGCGCCTGACTGCATCCTGAATGTTCAGGAGCATGTCTAGTAAGAAAATGTGAAGGGTTGACAAGTGGAGCGAGTTATCTAAAATACACTTGTAGAGTAGCTAAACAATTCAGAGTTATGACTTCTGTCATTGTGTACTAATAGAGCTCATTTACTCAGGGCGCAGCTGACAATTTCCTGCTACAGAAGCAGCTGTTGCCTGAAGACTTGGTGGCCGCTAGTCGCGACAGCAGAGGTGTGTCTGTGGTGCTGCGTATGCAGGAACACTACGACCACTCCTACTATTTCATCGCTACCTTCGTGGGAGACCATCTCGAACATCACGCCAAATTCCTCACAGCCTAATGAGGCCACTTCCTCTACTCGGTGGAGTGCTTTTCCAAAAATGTTGAATATTGATGACCTTAACGACAGTACTTGTTCAAACTGTTCCCATGATTGTTGAATGTCTCTGCGGCAATTGTGAGACAATTGGATTTATGATTACCACTGATGTAAAAGCTTTGCTATCATTGCCAATTTGTTGTCATAAGTGAGGGACATTTTACAGCTATTATCAAACTGCAATTTATAGTCCTTATGCTTTGAGGGCACAAGGTTGAAGTTATGTTCTTTTCTGTTGGACAGAACATCCAAGTCATGGTGTGGTCTCGTATATGAATTCGTTACCTAATTATAAGTAACTGTTGGTACTATCGGTTACAAAGATAGACCTTATTTTTTATTTCGCGTTTTGTTAACGACATCCCTGCACCGAGATCACGTTTTAAGGTATGAATTTACACATTTGCATTTCCTCCAGACGTTTGGCTGTAAATATACAACCATAAAACTTGCCTAACTACGTACAATTTGATTTAAATTGAGTTCGATTAAAACGCGAAGTTAAAATTAATGTCTTTATCTTTGTAACCGATAGTACGTAGTTGGCAGTTATTTTACAAGCGAGCAAATTTTCATATTGAATTAGCGATCTTATGCCAGGCAGCGGGAGTAAATTTGCTCTTCGAAAACCTTCGCTAAATAATTTGCACGAGCCTCGCATGTTGTTTTCAAAACTGAGAGGTCTAATGCGGCAGACGGCTTCAAAATATAATGAACATTGTTAAGAATACGTTGATCTGCACCTATGTCTCGTCAGCCATAGGAGGCCTTGTATGGTTTTTGGCTGTAGCTATATCATCGTTGAGGTGGCAGCCATCCCCAACGCTCTAATCTGTACTGCTACACAGCGCATCCGAGTATTCTGAATTTCCTGTGCGTCCGATCTTGCTGGAGGGCGACTGCCTCGTCAGCTGCAAGACTTATGAGCGTTGGCTCAGTCTCACACGTGGCTGTTTGTTGTCACTCATTACAAGATTAATAATGTATGTATGCAGTTTTTTATGTGGGTTTTTGATATCGTTGTGCCATTAACAAAACTTTATGAAAATTGTTTCTCATTTGCACTACCAGCTGCTACAGATTGGTGAATTTAAAGTTTGACTAGGTTAGTAGCGCGACGGAAGAAAGAGATCTGCATCCAGACAAGGAACTAACCAAAGGTAGCTACTTCAACGCAAATGTGATAAAAAGAGCGAGTGTCTGAAGGCAATGGCACTACACCCGAACCTGAACTGAACTGTTTTGAGATATTTATGCAACGCTATGGCGAGAGGTGAAGAAAATCACGACGCCAATCGAGCGTATGATCTCAAGGAAGCTTTGCTTGAACTGGAAGCAATGAAATAACACTCTGTAAGAACTCATGTTTCTGGTCTCTATAGCTACAAGTATATGATCTGCTTCAACTCACGCGCCGAGCTCCGGTGAAGAAGAGTCCCCTAAGCTTTATCTTCATCGACTGACGCTGCTGGAAATGACAATTAATAAATTGGGTGGATGGATGATTATTCATTTTATATATCATTAACACTTTATTTTAGTTTTTTATTCTTTCTTATTTTGTGGGCTCTATTAGTCATCTGTGCCCTCTTTCATGGTGATCAATTTTGGATTAGTTATATAATTATGTATCGTTAGACGACAGCAGGGGCCCTAGGTGCACTATGCGGTGTGTTAGTTAGTCTAGTCCACCCCCCCTAAAGCTACTGGTTCACGGGTCGCACGGGGTCACTATCCAACCGGGGGGATGAACACCCTATTTCCTTTCGGACCCTTCTACTCTTCACTATCTCTCCTTCTCTACCCGTTCCTGGTTATGCTTTCACCTTGGTTACTCTTTTACCTCGTTTGTTTTGTTGAAGCTGCATTAACTTATCTCTCTTCGTCTCTTGACAACTTTCCCCCATATATATGTACAGATACAGATACAGACACTAGGCCGCATCCCCCAGAAAGGAGGGTGGCCGACGGCAAGGCGCACCTCACACCCTCATACGCTCACACTCACACACCTTAGCCCCTTTGTGCTAAAGGGTCCGGCCGGAAGCCCCTCAACTTACACTCTGGGTCCCGAATGCACCGAGGAACCGTCGTCAGCAGCAGGGCCCGACAGTTTTCACTGGTTTACCCCCTCCGCGTCATAATGGCCGGCCCCCCCCCACCCACGACCATCCCTTGGGGTGGATGGATGATTATTCATTTTATAGATCATTAACACTTTATTTTAGTATTTTATTATTTCTTCTTGCTTGGGCTCTATTATTTTTCTCTGCCCTTTTTTCATGGTGATAAATTTTTCATTGGTTATTTTTATTATATG
>SDVV010012408.1:0-15470 GCA_016164225.1 Gammarus roeselii
ATATATGAACATACATCTATACATAAATTCGTAAATATACACACATACGTGCATATATAGTCATATACATGCAAATTTATACGCATACACGCACCTGCATACATTCACTTATAACTTCAAATGCAATAACAATGAGTCATTAGCATTATTTTCTTGACAGGATTTTAAGGTTACAGAACCGCCGAATCACAAATAAAATGGGTGAATATTCAAATAGTACAACAGTGGAGTGAGGTCAGCTGAGCATACCCTTACTCATAAAGACAAGGCACTTTGTATGTTCCTATGCCAGAGATTGTTAAATCAAAAATGGTACAATACCACAGTTCTCTGGATGCCAGAGGCGTCAGTGTCGAGCAAGCGATTGGATCTGTATGACATAGCACGGGGATGGATTAATTTTGAACTGTATGGATAGACCATGAAAAGCTTACCCTTTCTCCATTGGCCATCGCGATGTGACATACGGAGGACGAGGTTCTTGCTCCTGGGATGCGGCGTTCGTATTATTGCGAACGCTATCAGGCACAGCTGCGGCCTTAGTGTATCTGCGAACGCAGTCATGCCCTGCTGCGGCGTTGGTGTATCTGTGAACGCAGTCAGGCCCTGCTGCGGCGTTGGTGTTGATGTGAACGCAACCAGGCCCTGCTGCGGCGCTGGTGTATCTGTGTACGCAGTCATTCCCTGCTGCGTCGTTGGTGTTATTGTGAACGCAACCAGGCCCTGCTGCGGCATGGGTGTATCTGTGAACGTAGTCAGGCCCTGCTGCGGCGTTGGTGTGTCTGTGAACGCAGTCATGCCCTGCTGCGTCGTTGGTGTATCTGTGAGCGCAGTCAGGCCCTGCTGCGGCGTTGGTGTTAGTGTGAACGCAGTCAGGCCCTGCTGCGGCGTTGCTGTATCTATGAGCGCAGTCAGGCCCTGCTGCGGCGTTGGTGTTATTGTGAACGCAGTCAGGCCCTGCTGCGGCGTTGGTGTTAGTGTGAACGCAGTCAGGCCCTGCTGCGGCGTTGGTGTATCTGTGAACGCAGTCAGGCCCTGCTGCGGCGTTGGTGTTAATGTGAACGCAACCAGGCCCTACTGCAGCGCTGGTGTATCTGTGAACGCAATCAAGCCCTGCTGTGGCGTTGGTGTATCTGTGAACGCAGTCCGGCCTGCTGCGGCTTTGGCGTAAATTGTGAACTCAGAATAGGCCCTGCTGCGGCGTTGGTGTATCTGTGAACGCGGTGAGGCGCTGCTGCGGCGTTGGTGTATATGTGAAAGCAGTAAGGCCCTGCTACGACGTTGGTGTATCTGTGAATGCGGTTTGGCTCTGCTGCGGCCTTGGTGTATCTATCTGAGTACGCATTCAGGCCCTACGGCGGCGTTGGTGTAACTGTGAACGCAGTCAGGTGAGTTCAGAGACTCAGGTCTCTGAACTCATTAATGATCCGGAAAGAGTAGGAGAGTTTCATGCGGGGCGAGTGATAAATATGTGTGATCGTATGAAGGTTCGAATGAGGGTCATGTTGCCGTTGTATGACACTTTAAATGTTGAATAATATACATTCAATAATTTTTTGTTTTATATACGACCTCTAGATGAGATTTTAAATGTGATTTTTTTTCCGTTGTGATGTACATTGGCGAACGAAAATTCGTTCGTGGTTAGTATCTGACCGGAAAAAACAAACAAAATTTTCCTACGTAGAATTTAGCTTTATATAAAAAATTCATACTTAATTATATTTGGACAAAGCTTCTTCATCAATAATGTCGAATAAATTTCCGAAAGGGATCAAGTTTCAAGCGAAAAATTATCATTGATTTTATTAAATCTTCTATCCTAAGTGAATTTTCTTTTGCTACTGTACATCATAGTTTCATTAAAACACTGTTAAACCGCTGAATGTCCTTCGAAATTTTGTTATTTTTTCGTGAATCTGACGATCGCAACAATTTCTAAACTTTGCCGAATTGCTGTCTCACCATTTAGTGTGTTTCCCAACTAGAAGCAATAATTAAAATGTATTCATCCAGAAACGGCCCAAACGGTGCAAGCCAGGGTTATAGCTACTATCTGCAGAACTCGACCGTTTGAAAACAGTTGCATCGTTATTATCCCAAGACACCAGTCGTGTTTAAACATTACCGTAACCGCGTCTTGTTACACAGGGCCAGGCGACAATCTATCAGTGATTATTGATTTTCATATCTATGCAAGCTAGTATCCAATTTATTGGTGTAAAAACTGGTCTATATAATGATAAACTGAGGCCCGTTTTGAGGTAGGAAGAAGTTTTTTGTTAAAGGGGTCACGACTGCAAAATCGAGCGCATGATAACACTTGTTATGGAAGTAGTTTATGAACACATCGGGTGGAGTTGTCAGATAAAGCAGCGCCACGAGCACGGTGACGTTTTCAGTTGGAAAAGACATTAGGAACGATCAGAATGAATCGGATTGTGTATCCATTATCTGCAATAACGGTGCCATTATCAATTATTCTGCATGGGACCTTTTATTTGGTAAACTGGTGTCTTTATAAAGCATATTGGTGACAATATCCAGTATACTGTTTTTTCTGAGACTGTTATTCCGAATATTTGTGCCCTTATCCGGTACACGTTTGTCACAAGTCCATTATCTATTATATTGGAGTTCCTGATGTTGTTATTCAGTATACAAGCTCTAATCCATAATATTAGCGCGGGGCAGGTATCAAGCAAGGGAAGCATTTGATCGTTTTAGGGAGAAGCATCATTGATGAATTTAGAGGTGAGGGAGCAAGGGCTAACCAATGAACTGAAGAATCGTTTGACGTATGTTATGTGAACGATGCCAGTTTGTTATGAAAGCAGCACGCCGCATAAGAAATCTGATGGCACCTTCTGTTCGGCAGGGGGGCAAGGGCATAGTGAACGCTACTGGAATTTCAGAGGACCAATTATCTGGGAAATAACATTGTGATGTGTAGAACTATACACTCTGCTACCGAGGAATCGACTAGAACTACTCTGAATAATAACTCCCAGTTGAGCAAACAAAAAATGGACGCCCAACAAAGAAGTATTTACGATGAAATTAGACATGTGCCTTACCGAAGCAGCGATAAAGAGAACATGATTGAATGCGGCATAGAGAAGGATGCCTCAAAATGATTGACTACCCTTCTTCTCACTGACGAAGGATGTACTTTGTGTAAATCTTTTGAATTTATATTTTACAGCTCGGCTGAGATACATGCTTGACTTGATGACTTCTTAAACTAAACACCTTCAAACATAGCCTCGACACACACTGGGAGACTTATCCACCTCCTTACTAAGGAAAGGTGACGTTAGGACTATTGCCGCCAAGGTAGCAACAACCTTCATTCAGAATCTGCAGCCCATGAACGATGAACATTTCATCTAGACTGGGCTAGTTGTACTGCAAATTCAATTTTGCAGAATTGCTAGAATGGACTCTTCGGCCCGCCATCGGCCTACTACTACTGCTTGCCCGATGTTCAAGTGGAGCAATACACCCAGTTGACAATTGCTATATAGCCATGGCAATGCACAATAAAGTGCATGTGTTGCGATGTTAGAGCTGAGCCAGTTCTAACACCACTCACAGGTGAGATCTTCTGTCTTCGCTCATGAAACGTGAATGATGAGGCTAGTTGACCCCTGAATGTTGGGTCCGTGGATAAAGTAATGGTTTTCATCCATTTGCTCGGTCCTATACATACGTCAATAGACTGCAGGCTACTCATTGTCAACACAAATCTGACAAACGACGAGCGTGTAACGATATAACTGTTCAAGTTGAAATGAGAATTTCCACCCCAATGATCTTTACCACCTCTGGTGGGGTGTCTTGCGACTGTGAATACCATGCTTGCAGGTTACTGGCCGAACACAGATCATTGCCAAACAGTACCGTAACTGCCTGGTTGCGGTGATGACTCAGCTCTTCATTGATCAGGTCAGCCCAGGTCAGCTAAATGGCTTATGGATTAAGCTCGACAACATATGTGTGGAGAACATATGTGTATCAGATACCTTTATTGAAATGCATTAGAAATATCCCTCTCGCGTGGAGATATTATTAAGTTTCAGTTATAGGTAACCTTACGTCAAACTAACTTTTCTCAATATTCCTTAAATAGACATACTTCGTAATATTTCTGGAACGCTAAATATATGCGAGCTTCTTGGCCTGAAGTTAATGAAGGTACATAGATTTGGGTGGTTCATTCCCGCCGCATCTCTGATTCAAGTCTCTGAGGCTATTGAGCTGTGCATCCAAATAAATATTCGGCTCTCAGGTCACAAGTAAATCGGCTCTCAGTTCACTAGTAAATTCGGCTCTCAGTCCACTAGTAAATTCGGCTCTCAGTTCACTAGTTAATTTGGTTCTCAGTCCACTAGTAAATTTGATTGCCCAGTCCACTTTCTTTCATTGTGTATTTGTCGTTGAAATGTTTTTTTTAATTTAACCTGTTGTTCTGGCATGCATTTCACAAATTTGTTTTTTCCCGTCTCTAGTTCCAATGAACTCATTATACAGACCGGCTAAAAAAATGTGGTTATGCCCTAAGAATATATTTAGTCACGCTGCACTGTCCAGAGCATCAGTTGAGTTGGTTACCGCTACACTTAACAACCATGAAGCTCACTGTAAGAATTGAGGGCTGACAAATGATCATGCTCATGGTTCTTTGCATGTGCCTGGTAAGTACCACAATGTGCAACGTGAGGTGTCACATTGGAGCATTTTTAATCCAGATGAGCAAGATACCTTTTATTCTGCTTTGTATTTACTGGAGAACCTTTTTCTGATCTTAATTCTGCATTTTCTGTGTGCACTAATAGTGCAATGAGCTAAAAAATATTTATACACGAACGTAGCATCGCCAGAGGCCGACGCTATTCCTTGGGGTGGAAACGATGGGTACTTGGAGGATACGGTGGTGGATATGACGGCAGATTTGGTGCGGTGGAGGATACGGATACAGCCGCAATAAGCTAAGCTGCTGATCCCGTGCCTGATGTCAAAAATTCATCGGAGCATAGCACTTCTCCTTGGGCTGGATGCGGTGGATATCGTCGATGATATGGCCCCTAAAATACTCCAGCTGACCGAAACCAGGCAGCTCAACTCGATGGTTTTCATCGTGTGGAATATGTGGAGCATGGCGGTGAATTGAACTGTTGTGGAAGATGTTCCTGAAAGATTAAATGTATTCTAATTCGACAAGTGTCAATTTGTGAATGAAATCATAATTAAAAGGAATATTTTTTTTGTATTGTTTTGTTCCATTATCCTTGCAATGGTCACCCGAATACCACGATTGTTGCCACGACATACTCTTAATCAGATTAACTTCTAATTCCACGCTTTTATGAAGAATAAAAAAAAATATCCGAATCACAGTGATCTATTGGTTGCCGGAAATAGTGTTTGATTCTCTGACTTATTTAAAATGTTTCAGTATTGTAAAAAAGGTTGGGTATCGACAAGTGATAGTTGGAATGATTATTAAAAGATTATGCCAAGTAATGAAGTATGAGTAATATAAAGAAAGCAATATGATACATTTTTTGTGAAATATTAAATTCACGAAATATTAGTTCATAGCTCAACAAAATTGATAATTACAGAGGTATTCTCGATCCACGAAAGTCAAACCATTTCTACGAAATAACTGTATATATAAGTCTAAACATAGAAGGATTTCTCCTGTTGTTGAGATGCCGCGGATGTTGCAGTCGCATAATAAATGTTTATGTATGCTGGAGTAAACTCAATTGAAGACGAATGATAGACGATTGGAATGTTTGCATATTTAGTCTCTCTCCATAATCAGCGCGTCCAAACAAACATTCTGAATAATGATTCCTTGTCGATTTTTAATCTTTTAATTACTACGACACGTTCGTAAATAAACTGAAAGGTAACCCATCTTGTTTGCCTCTATTACTACAAGAAACAAGAAAGGTTAGTGATGTAACACGGCCAGCATATTTATTTAGAGTAGTTGCTGCGTAGGGCAGAAGAACGCGACGGCATGTTGCATGACGTATGACTGCTGTTGTTGGGCGTGGACACCCAAAGACAAGTTTTTGGGTGTCCACGGCACCTCTGAGTATAAAGATCTGTGAAAACTGATAACAGGATGACTTTCGTGCAATTATTCATACCTACATGATTATTTTATGATTAATATTATTAATCAGTTCATAAACGTCTCAAGTCCACGGAAGAACTGTACTCAGTCAACGGAACTTTTCGGTCATCTTCAAGTACTGTCCATTCAGCCTCAGGACTTCAAAGAGCCTCAATTGTGCATAATTTCCAGGCAGCCTCATTACTTAATAAAGCCTTGATTGTGCATTGTTTTTGTGCTATCTCAATCAAAATTTTAGGACATTAAATAACATTGCATTGTTTGATTTCTTCTGTACTTCCATCGGAAACTAACGGGGGACGTCACTAAATGATTACTCTGATATCGTTCGATAAAACGTGTTTCAAAATTTATATCGAACTATTCAAAATTTATAATACAAATCTGGGTAAAAAAAATACAATTGGTAGTTGAAACCTTAGACCTGCCGAATCGACGTCTTCCAGTAGGAACAGATATAACTATTCAATACTTCGACTTAGTGGAGAAAAATTGTGAAATGATAAACAAATTCGCATTGGGAAGAATGATTTCCTAAACAATAACCTTATGAACAATCGTCGTGGTAATACGGATTTGCAATATCACTGTAACTTACCAATACAATCCCACTTGTTCCTATTACCGTACGATAATACTCAGAATTTGATTGCAACAGATGTAAGAACGAGTAAAAGTACGGGAACCATTAAACGTAAAAAAAATTTCGATCTGTTCGAGCTAGAACATGCAAAAAATTGTTGAACCACAATGAACTTCCTCTTCTTCGGTTACCATGTCAACTGTTTGTTATTCCTGCTTCGTGCATTCACATTTCCTGTTACCTCGCAGACGTAGGAACCTGTTCAATTATCAGCTTCTTTCAACAGCTTACTGAGATGTTAATGTCCTGCGCACCGGTAACTAGTCTTGTTAATTATGCAACAAGTTTCATAACTTGTGATTCGTGTTGCAAACATTACGTGAGGAAATGTCATCTACACTCCCATGTTGGACCTCTTCTTCTCTCAATTTTTAGTAATGGTCAGAGTGAACAGTATATTGTCATCCCTACCTAAATGTCGGTTGACTAAATTGATTTTACTTCATTTTCCGTAAATCCATAGTTCCAAGTAACATTTTCATTTGTCTTTACATGTTGGACAATGGATAATTGATACTGTCCTCCATCAATATCCATTGATTGGGGTGAAGTTGAGATAAATTTATTTACTGCCCATACTTATAAGTAACTATTAGGTAAATTTAAATAGCCAATAATGTCTGCACAACAGCTCATGCTGACGATGACTTGGTACATATCATCTGTAAAATGTGGTATTTCTGTACTTTTTTAATTATGTAATTATGCTTGAACAAATTTCAGATCATAAATTCTTCGAATTCTGTAAAAAGCTATATATATTTATGAGAAGGAGATTGGAGGCAGCTAAAAACGTCTCGTCGCATCTTAATAGATTTACTATAGTAGACCAATAACTCTAAAACTTTCCTGTGTCATTCTTTTCTTTTCATTCACAATATTTTTTGTTCTCATCATCAGGTGTACGTTACGTGTACGTTACATGTTCCATGTACGTTACGCGTTCCTGCTGTACGTGGAGTCAATTGTTCCCTGTACGTTACTCGTTCCTGCTCTACGTGGAGTCAATTGTTCTATGTGCGTAACGCATTCCTTCTCTACGTGGAGTCAATTGTTCCATTTCCGTTGACTGAGTCACGTTATACTTGGAGTCGATCGTGTCAGGCCCGTAGACTGCGTCACATGTTTTACTTGGAGTCGATCGTGTCAGGCCCGTAGACTGAGTCACATGTTATATCTAAAGTCAATCGTGTCAGGTCAGTAGACTAAGTCACATCTCCTTTAGGAGATAAAGATTGAAAATGGTGTTTGTGCCAGGACATCAGGAAGACGGTGATATTGGTTTGTAAAGCAGAAAGTAATAGAACAGATGACATCTGAGTAAGAAGCTATACTTCTTAATTAAAATGGGTGCAGTAGCAGCAGCGCGTGTGTTTTTAGAATATGAATTTCGCAGAAATATTTGAATATTTCACGCAGGGACTCGAAGTTGTCTTCAAGCCGCAACACAGTTATACGAAGCACTATATACAACAGTAAGCACGGACGATTCTTATTCAATGATAGGCGCTCGTGCATCTTCGTTTGATACATAAATAGAGGTGCTTCTTAATCCTCAGACGTTGATCAGTGGCACGAAAGAGTATTCAAAATTTTGTCTTCCAAAATAATAGTCGAGCTATACTTTTTGTATAAACAATATCGTAGTCAAGTAAAATATTGCTTGTTGTGAAGTTTTCGTGTCACTTATATTTATCATCGGATTTAGAAAAGGCATACGACATGATTGACAAGGAAGCGCTATGGAGGGTGTTGCGTAAGTATGGAGTGGGCGAAAATCTATTGAAAGCGGTGCAGAGTTTCTATGTTGACAGTTCGACTACATATCAATACGACGGCTGAACAGTACGTCCCCAGAGCATTACGACTATCTGGTCGTACGACCAAACGGCAGTATGACAGCATGACACTATAACATCCGATCGCGGAGTCATGCGACTTGAGGGCAATACGGCTACAGAACATGAACGACTACAGGGCATATACGACTACAGGGCACTGAGCCTGCAGAGCACTACGACTTCAGGACACTGAGCCTGCAGAGCACTACGACTACAGGGCACTGAGTCTGCAGAGCTCTACGACTACAGGGCACTGAACATGCAGAGCACTTAAACTGTAGGACACTGAGCCTGCAGAGCACTTCGACTGCAGAGCACTGATCCTGCAGAACACTTCGAGTACAGGGCACTGAACCTGCAGAGCACTTTGACTACAGGACACTTAGACTGCAGAACACAACAAATGCAGGGCAATGAGCATGCAGAGCACTTCGACTGTAGGGCAGTATGACCGTACGGCAGTATGGCCGCAAAATAATCCAAACGTTGTGCAGTATGGCCTTAAGTCATCATAGTCACCGAACAAATGACCACCGAGCAGATCAAGTGCAGGTTAGCACGCAGGACAGTACGACCGCAGGGCAGTACGACAGCAGGGCAGTACGATTACAGAGCAGGTTGATTGCCGGGCAGTACGAGTGTTGGGCAGTACGACTCCACGGAAGTACGACTGTCGGGCAGAAACTCTGATGGACAGTACGACAGCCGGGCAGTTCAGCTGTGGGGCAGAAGCATTGCATGGCAGAACGACTGCAGGGCAAGGCAGTAAATTACAGTGAGAAACAATTGCAGGGCAGTGGATTTGCAGGGCAGTATGACTGCAGGGCAGTACGGCTGCTAGTGCGCAGTACGATCGCAAAGCAGCACGGGCTTAGAGCTGTTCGGCTGCAAGGTAGGTATATGACAGGATAATACGGCTGCTGTGCAGGGGTCGCTATCCCTGGCGCTAAATTCTTTTATAGCTAACGTCAGATCAACCCCTATCATCTCCGCCAACTGCCTTATCAGCCCCAAGTTGTTCCGACTACCTACCTACGGTACCATTTTTTAACAGCGAACATTCATAGCGTTCCTCAGTCACACCAGCCACTGTCATATCTGCCAGTGACATTCTGGCGAAAATCTGTTTCAGCCCGTCAGAATCAGCCACCAGTCGTACCATTTTACCGGTTATCACTTTAATGAAACTTTTCCAGCCCAACCTAACCTAACCTAGGGTACGTGTTTCTATACGCGCGGCAAAGGTACGTATTTCTAACCCGCGGAGCAAACATACGTATTTTTTAGGGTACGTAATGCCGTTTTTTAGCGTTTTTATATTGAAGTTTCATTAAAGTGATAACTGTTAGGTTAGTACGCCTGTTTCGGTGTAATGAAAGTTGCAGATATGACAGTGGCAGATTTTGAAGTTGTGGAAAATGCGTGTGGGCTGAATCATCGTTTGGTAGAAAGCACGTGGGATGGAAGATTTTTAGCGGTTATGACAGTGTCCGGCCATGACAGTGAGGTGAAGTGAAGTGGCGATAGTGCGCGTGTGCGGGAATAATTTTAGCGCTAACGCTGGGCTCTCCTGTGCAGTGTGTTTGGAGAGCAGTACACAGATAAATATGTCGATAATCATAAGTGCCCATGTGACAGTACCTTATATTTGTGGGCTAATAAATTTATAATTTATACTATTGAATTCCCTTAACACAACTTTCACTTCAAACAAGTGAAGGCTCGCAACTTTTACCGACCCGTTACGTTACTAGGCGGCATCGCTGGCCGAGTAACTAACTCATGGCCAGACAAACAGTCGAGCGTCGACGTCAGGATCGTGAGTTGAACATGAGGGATAAGGTTCTTACTCATAGAGAGGCGAAGGATTACCTCCAAGTAGCGTTATCGGTCTGTAACAGTTCTAAACAACAGTGGCCTATCGAAGTATTGACCATTGAAAAATGTTAAGGTTGTGTTAGGTGAGTGCAATGCGACTATGTATAGGTGAATCAAATTACAAATAAAAGTAGCTGTCAAATGTTGCTGCAAATACAAAGCAACAGTTTCTTCTTTATGACGGCGGCCTGCGTAACGAGATGCTAAACGATATTGCAATTACTATGAGAAAAAGAGATCAAGGAACAGCAGTGCAGCATGACTGCCGTATATCATTGACCGCGACCGAGAGAGCTGTGGACCGCTGTGCAGTACGACTGCCGTATATCATTGACCGCGACAGAGAGAGCTGTGAACTGCTGTGCAGTACGACTGCTTATATCATTGACCGTGACAGAGGGAGCTGTGGACCGCTGTGCAGTACGACTGCCGTATATCATTGACCGCGACAGAGTGAGCTGTGGACCGCTGTGCAGTACGACTGACGTATATCATTGACCGCGACAGAAAGAGCTGTGAACCGCTGTGCAGTACGACTGCCGTATATCATTGACCGCGACAGAGAGAGCTGTGGACCGCTGTGCAGTACGACTGCCGTATATCATTGACCGCGACAGAGAGAGCTGTGGACCGCTGTGCAGTACGACTGCCGTATATTATTGACCGCGACAGAGAGAGCTGTGAATCGCTGTGCAGTACGACTGCCGTATTTCGTTGACTGCGATAGAGAGAGCTGTGAACAGCAGTGCAGTACGACTTTTGCATTGCACTGACCGACACAGAAAGAGCCTCAAACAACATTACAGTACGACTGCTGCATTGCATTGACCGACGCAAAACGAGCCTCAAACATCAGTGCAGTACGACTGCTGCATTGTACTGACCGACACATAAAGAGCCTCAAACAGCAGTGCAGTACGACTGCTGCATTGCACTGACTGACACAGAAAGAGCCTCAAACAGCAGTGCATTACGACTGCTGCATTGCACTGACCGACACACAAAGAGCCTCAAACAGCTGTGCGGTACGACTACTGCATTGCACTGACCGGCACAGTAAGAGCCTCAAACAGCAGTGCAGCACTACTGCCGAGTAGAAGAGTTGCGGTAACAAAGCTGCCAGAAGGGTTTTCAGAACGAGAATTTTTATGTGCAGCTGAATAGAAAAAAAGTGACATAACTGTTTATTGTGTGAAGTATCGTCGCCGCAAGAGCACGGTTCATTCTGTGGAGTATCGTCGCCGCACGAGCTCTGTTCATTGTGGGGAGTATCGTCGCTGCACGAGCACTGTTCATTGTGTGGAGTATCGTCGCCGCACGAGCACTGTTCTTTGTGTGGAGTGTCGTCGCCGCACGAGCACTGTTTATTGTGTGGAGCATCACCGTCGCACGAGCACTGTTCATTGTGTTGTGTATCATCGCCGCTCAAGCACTGTTCATTGTGTGGACAATCGTCGCCGCACGAGCACTGTTCATTGTGTGGTGTATCGTCGCCGCACGAGCACTGTTCATTGTGTGGAGTATCGTCGCTGCACGAGCACTGTTCATTGTGTGGAGTATCGTCGCCGCACGAGCACTGTTCACTGTGTGGAGTATCGTCGCTGCACGAGCACTGTTCATTGTGTAGAGTATCGTCGCCGCACGAGCACTGTTCATTGTGTGGAGTATTGTCGCCGCACAAGCACTGTTCATTGTGTGGAGTATCGTCGCCGCACGAGCACTCTTCATTGTGTGGAGTATCGTCGCCGCACGAGCACTGTTCATTGTATGAAGTATCATCACCGCACGAGCACTGTTCGTTGTGTAGAGTATCGTCGTCGCACGAGCACTGTTCATTGTGTGGAGTATCGTCGCCGCACGAGCACTGTTCATTGTGTGTAGTATCGTCGCCGCACGAGCACTGTTCATTGTGTGGAGTATCGTCCCCGCACAATCACTGTTCATTGTGTGGAGTATCGTCGCCGCACGAGCACTGTTCATTGTGTGGAGAATCATCGCCGCACGAGCACTGTTTCTTGTCTAGAGTGTCGTCGCCGCACCAGCACTTTTCATTGTATGTAGTATCGTCGCCGCACGAGCACTGTTCATTGTGTGGAGTATCGTCTCAGCACAAGCACTGTTCATCGTGTGGAGTATCGTCGCAGCACAAGCACTGTTCACCGTGTGGAGTATCGTCGCCGCACCAGCACTTTTCATTGTGTGTAGTATCGTCGCCGCACGAGCACTGTTCATTGTGTGGAGTATCGTCTTCGCACTAGCACTGTTCATAGTGTGGGGTATCATCGCCGCACAAGCACTGTTCATTGTTATGAGTATCGTTGCCGCACGAGCACTGTTCATTGTGTGGTGTATCGTCGCCGCACGAGCACTGTTCATTGTGTGGAGTATCGTCGCCGCACGAGCACTGTTCATTGTGTGGAGTATCGTCGCCGCACGAGCACTGTTCATTGTGTGGAGTATCGTCGCCGCACGAGCACGACAAATAGCCACAGCCCAGCCCTCGTTTTTGCGGACGATTTAACTGATATTTTTTGTTAATGTAGCATACTACCAGTATTAATAAAAATTGTGTAAGCGTTTCATGATTCATTGAAGATAATCATGTTTATTGCCACCCATCATCACCCTTGGTACCGTGCGTGGTGTTTTGCAAGCTCTACCCATAGTATTAGTAAGTGGTTATGCAAGCACTCATTAGTCTTGCTTACATCAAAATATTTAATTCATTTATTCAATACATTGAAATAGAATTTGGAATAATTTTGATTCCGCTCGCATTTATAAACTATTTGAGCATTATTTCTTTCAGTTTAGTCCTAATGCTTTGTATTTTTGTTTGATTTAGGTAAATATATTCGTTATAACATCAAACCGCAGTTACTGTGCCAGTGAAACAGCATTGATAACATCAAACGCGCATACGAAGCTCCGTTGGACATGAGTCAACATTGTATGGTTGATTACATCGAATATCATACGGGGTACAGCGGAATGGATACATGATAATCAAACTCCTAAATTGGGAGTTGAATTGTTTCGTTGTCGTTGTAGCACTTTCGCTACAATAGTAAAATGGTATAGAATTCATGGGATTATCAAACGCAAGGAAGGAAATTCGTATTCGTGTATTGAATTTATTTGGTTAGTTGATTACTCATACACATCATATAAGTTATAGTTTTCGTATCCGTTGGCATTCCAATCTATAGTTTTTAAATCCTTAGATCCTTCAGTATTTAGGTGAATTGAATCAGACCCCAGCGCAGTCCCGCAATAGAAACCATCGAGCTGAGCCGCGGATTTTGAGCAGTGGATTAATTTTAGCGACCATATCTTCCTCCGATTCCCCCGAATCCACTACTGTAACCTCCGTATACATCACGGAATACACCATATCCCTCGCAGGGAGCAGCTTCGGGTCCGAAGATGCTACGGCTACAGATTCGGGATCAACCGAACGCTTCTAGCGGACGTATCCATATCCACCTCCGAATTCTCGTCCGAATCCTCCGAATTCACTGCCGTATCCACCCCCGTATCCTCCATGGAACTCACCATAACCACCCCTGGGAGCAGCTTCGGGTTCTGAAGATGCTACGGCTACTGTTTCGGGATCAGCCGAACGCTTCTTGCGGCCGTATCCGCATCAACTGTCGATTCCTACTCTAAATCCACCAAATCCACTGCCGTATCCACCCCTGTGTTCACCACGTAACCCACCAGAATCACCCCAGAGAGTGGCTTCGGGTTCTGGTAAATTTGCTAGGGGCTAAAGGTTCGGGATCTTCAAAACGCTTTTTGCGACCGTATTCGTATCCACCGCCAAATCCTTAAATGAATCCACCGAATCCACCGCAATATCCCCCACCTCACCCACCACGGAATCCACCGTATCCACCCCAGGGATCAGCCTGAGGTTTCGGTTCAGCGAAGGCAAAGACGCCGAGCACCAACAGCGCCGCGGAGAACAGCTGAGGAGAGAGATTTGAGGTGGTGGGAACATAATAGCCGGACTGACTAAACGAAGCAGCACAGCATATGCGAACACACTATTGAGGTGATTGTTTTTTAGATCATTATGATTTGAGAATACTGGATATACCTCGTCAGAGCACGGCCGAAAAGATAAATGAATATTGCATTTGATAGATTGTTATAATACATTGAATGAATCACAAGTTAGAAGGAATTACCCCATAACGGGTTGAACGTGAAACACAGTCTAGACGTCATCTCTTGAAGATGGAAAGACAGTATGACTATGCAATATAGCAAAAAAAGCAATAAATTATGAAAAAAAATCGCTTTTTATTGTCCAAAAAACATGAAATAGTAAATGTCAACTTCTCAAGGGTCTCATAATATCTTAACTCTTCCTGGTTTTCATGTGGTACATCGGTTAGAACGAGTGATTTTAAAGATACTTTGTCAAGGTTTTCTTAAACATTTGTCATCTTATTTAGTAAGAAATAATAGAATCTAGAGTTCAAAATAGACATATATTTCTTCAACATTATCATGTTGATCACCTAAAATTCCAACAGACATAACAATTATCAAAGACTTTCACCGTGTACATGCAGTTGAACATTTTATTGGAAGTGACCGTTTTTATTGTTATACTTACAGCGAGCTTAGAGCCAATGTATGTGCGACCACCTTGTTTATATGCAAACTATGTTTCGTAGCCTTGCCCCGTCGTTCCCACTGCTTCATTTCACTGGAATTTCCTCATGGGCTGGAAATGCTCGGTACAAACAGCGTTCGGTCATCTCGAAGTTAACGGCTGAAATGTTCGGCTTATGAGGATGTTTCCATGCTAAAAAAATGTTTCTTCAATTGGTCAGGGCAATGACGTCAAATGCACGTACACCGGCAATTAAAAATGCATTTTTGCCCGTGTTTTATTTACATTTCTATTGATGAGCATCGAATCATTGGAATATATTTATAT
>SDVV010012409.1:0-15470 GCA_016164225.1 Gammarus roeselii
GCTTATCATTTATACGAGAACATAACTATTAACTCCGAAAATTTACATGAGCAACTGTACAAAACATAAGTACTGACCTCGACCTCCCTCTCTTGTATTATCTTGACCGGCGATATCAGACCAACTCGAAGGGTTCTTTATCGATGTTGAGCAATATATCTCACCTCGATCTTCCGGCTCATCATATCGGTATAGGATTTATCAGATGGGTGTGGTTTTCCTCTGATCTATTGGGGTTCTAGATTAACGCCCTTAGTACACATTTTATTTAGATAAACGGTGATTTTTTTGAAAAGTGTATGCAACACTTGCAATCCTATCCTTGTAACCAAAACTTTGTTTTAGTCTTCAGCGAGCTTTTTTTCGACGCTAGTTTTATTATTATAGTTAAATATTTACTTCATCGAATCGTTTCAGGTTTTTCTTACTATTGCCAATATTTCCATTCATTATATTCCCGCAGATTTTCAGAATATACATAATTCTCCTAGCACTAAGACGTTTGAGACATGATTCTCTCTCTTCATGTTTCATTAAAAAACACTTTTGAAACAAAGTCATTTATACATTCTATTTTATTGTGACATTTTACACTTCTTATACTTGATACCCTTTCAATACCCGATTCGAAAATTCGGTTTCCTTCTACTTTAGCAGATTTTTCTCCACATGACATCTCCTCGATATTGTAGAGGTTCTCAATTGACCCTACACTATCATATTAACACCAAACACATTCCACGTGCATCACAAACACCTATTGCTATTAAGCAATCGCATCTTTTGATCTCATTGTTTGCATCTCTCTGTAGGTAGCTACAACATTTCCGTTCAGCAGTACAAAACTGCTTCCAATCATAACGGCAGTGCAACAAAAATTAATTTTGGTGTAATAAATACGTATACCCACGCACAAAAAGCCATGGAACATTCATCAGAAGGAATAAAATTAATGATTCAGAGGAAAACCTTGGGACAAATAGGGCAACGATGCCTTCCCAGGCAACAAAGCCTCCCCGAATAAAACTCGAGAGGGCTTTCTTGACTCTCCGTAGCTCGGAACAATACAGTGTGTGTTGTGACGACGGCCCTGCGAATGCTAATATTGAAGTGACCAACGAGTACATTTTCGTGCAAGTGAATTGTACCACGTGCATTTCAGAAAATACGGGGAGAGTGTGGTTCTACAAGTTAAAACTATTCGTTGTGGAAACGAGCTGCTGCAATATGCCCAAGCCAGTTAGGAATGTTCACTGTTCCCTTACCATGTTTTACTGATTGCAGGCACATCTAATCATATATTAAATGTCGCTAGACATTTCTGGTCAGTGCAAAAAGGTAATAAAACAACAAGGCTTACCTTGGGACGAAATCTCTTACACCACAGAAGACAGGTATGAGTAACAGTATTTTGCACTATGTGCCTACTCCAGTGTCTCTTACTAGGTTTCTAAGTATAGAGCAGACTAATAATTACATTAGAGATTTCTACAGTAGGATATTCCCTGTATCCACCTGGATGAAAGATTTCAACCTTACACAAATGTACAGTTGCAGGGATACCTCGGCCCAGGGCTATAATAGGATATTCAAATTGGTATTCTGCTCAGATGGTAGCAATCTTTAGGTCTGAGTAGCATCATACCTTGAGTCGTGCCTATGTATAGATATGTAGCGTAAATAACTTATTTGCAATTAGGTAAAATTTCTTACAAACACCATACGTCCAAGTGGAGGAGAATTATGCATTCATAATTCTTGGGAATGAACAAAACAGTCAAATTATATTGGATGTAAGTTTTGAATTGTGGAGCTTAATCCTCTCATTTTATTCCTGGTAGCTATTTCTACATATATGATAATTTACTACATGCACCCAATCTATCTGCCTGTATGAGGCAGGAAGAATAATGTGTAATTATCTCCCATGTGGCATATTGTTTAGCTAAGGATTTTTTTTATATGCAGCCTTCATTCTATGTTGTGGATTGGCGCAGAAAAAGGAACACTACCTCCGTTGTACGCCAACCTCCTTCAGGCGAGACTTGAAACTAATTTTTGGACTGGCTTCTATAATTTATACAAGAAGCAGTGAAGATTACCCGCTATGAAGCAACAGCGCCCATGATTTTCTTGACGAATTTTCTATCTCCCTTCTTATCCCCTTCTATATTGCCTTGAATGTCTTCACTCAGTTAAGTTGGGAATTTATAATTACACCATACCAAAGATTTAATTTCTGTCCTTGAACCTGCGTCTGTTATTTGATGTTTGCCCATAATACACAACCCACTTTGTAAATAATCATTGTTAAATATAAATAGGAGTCAGATTGTGCCTTGAAAGTAAAAGCACCGTGTTCACTTGAACTATCATCGCTCACAGAAGCTCAATTGAACTTAAACATTTTGTTTTGCCAACTGGTAACTTTTTAAACCATTAACCAATTTTACCAAGCCCACCAAAATATCACTATCCCACGTTTCAATATCACTGTCACTGGTATCCATTCCACTTAAAGTATCCCATGTTTTCCCAATATTTTCGTATATTCAATGTCGTCCAAAGTTTGGGTGTACTCCCTCCGTTTCACCCAATCTGTATACGTTCTACGTTTGGTTGTTAGTGGCAACGCACTTTCTTTACTGCTCGCACTCTTTTGAGCACTGAATATATAATTATCTTGGAAACCCAAGTCCGGTTTATTATGTTCTGCCAATACACCCGTTGCATCCCAAAAGCTTGTATTTATTCATTCATTTTTAGGATTATCATATTCAATATAATGGTGTCCTTTGAGATGGCGTCAAAACCCGAATGTGGAGCATGATTTGCATAGTTTTATCTCCACACTGCAAATAACACATATACCCGAGTTTCCCTTTCTGTTAAAATACTCCCATATCAAACTGGGCGACATCCTTCTACACCGAAAGCACTCCGTTAACTGAAGAAGTACAAATCTGAGTCCAATTTTATATATTTTTTTTCACATGCATATTTACAGAGTTGTTAGCTTCCCTGTGTCGATACCATGTAGGCATATACACACATTTTGTGCAAAAGGGTTACCATACACTGCCAGATGCATTAATGCCTGGGCAACCTAACCTAACCTACTGCACAACATCCCTTGCTTATGTTACAAGATATTCAATGTGAATCAGCTTTACGTCATGTTATGTTTAAAGAACTAATCATTCCAACCTAACCTAACCTATTGTATCCAAGAATAGTGTAATTTCGATCGACTTTTCCATGCATGCATATGATTTTCAGTATTTTAACATTAATGCATAACAAATGTCTTCACTTGACTCTACACATTGATCTATCCTTAGCAGTTTTGATACGCATTTCCAGTTTTTGATCTAGCAAAATTTCATCTGTTTATAAATATAATTTCATCATTGTGTGAATGCTATACCTATTTTCATATGATTCTTGATGTTTGATTTAACACAATTTCTACAACATTTTTACATGTTATTCACACTCATCAAAAACCTAATCTAACCTAACTTATGTACGGGATTCAGTCATTGATATATACAATGCATAACAAATATCTTCACATGACTCTACATTTTGATCTATCCTTTGCAGTTTTAATACGCACTTCCAATTTTGATCTAGCAAATTTCATCTGTTTTCATTTATAATTTCATAATTGTTTGAATGTTTGCTTGTTTGCATATGATTCCTAATTTTTTGATTTGATACAATTCTAAATCACTTTTGCATGTTATTCCCACCCATCAAAAACCTAACCTTACCAAACCTGACCTTATGTATGGTACCTAACCTAACTTATGAGCGTTATTCAGTCATTGATATATACATATGATCCCCTCCACACGGTTCTTTATATAACTTGCACCAAATTAATTCTACTTCGTGGTCACTCTCAACTTATATATGTTAGAAGGGAGGACAGATTTTCAATTTTAGATGGATTGAATGTTAAAAGTGATTCATAATTGTTTCCATCATCATACAAATGGACACATGGTCTCACACTATGTTTTTCTTATTTTTTTCTTTGAGACCTCCTAGCACTACATCCTTTGACGACTTGCACAGTTGATTTGCAGTTTCTTTCCTACAATTTTCATATACATGACAATGACTTCGTTTCAGATGTCTCCATACATTACTTGTGGATGTATGTTTATTCAATTTTATTTCTTTTTTGCATAGAATGCAAACCCCGTTACCCTATTACATGCGAACAAACGACGACTCAAGCTATACCCCATTCTTCCACAACAGAATCACAATCTTTTCTGAGCAAGATCTGGCCGGACTCTGATTTATATCCTATTATTCTGTCACACAGATATAGCATTTTTCCCCGAGATATGTTTATGGCAATGCGTGAAACATTTTCTTCTACCGTCTTCGACATTACGATGTTACCTCCGACTGACACGTTGTTTGCAATTCATCGCTTAACCTTCGAGTTATAGGATATTATAAACAATTGTTTTAGGATTTCTATAGTTTTATTGGTATATATTAGTATTAATTACAGATCTTACTGGATGCATCAATGATTCCTACCTCCTTATTTTGATTTGCATTAGCATGGTGCGTACATACAATCATACCCATCATCCCTATGTAACAGTCTCCTCTCAAATTCCTCCATATACTCCAACATATCTGTGATACGAATACGGAAGCCTGTCCAACCCCGTGATTCCGTAAATGTAGATTCCCGCGATTCCATAAATGTTCTTCTTCTTCTTCTTTGCGAACTTTAATTATTCGAATTTTCTCCAATTCAATATACGTCCAATCTTTATCCGGAAGAAATTCCATCATATGCTCCAGATTTTCTCTTGTTCCTAGGTAAAATTCATTTTCCACTAACCCAACTTTATAACACTTGTGAAAGTTTTCTGCTTGGGTCATATCAATTTCAAGATTTTCCTTCTTATTTTCTTTAAACTCTGTTACATACGACTGAAATGTTTCAAAATCAGTTATCCAAATCCTATTTTCTTTATTTTTTTCCAAAAATGAATAATAGTTACTACTCCTATGATTCTTGTTCTCCGCATTTGTAGACAATTGATACCTCTATCAGTAGTCAACATATCCTTGATCCAAGCCAAATCATCTGCGGAGATTTTTCATCTAACACACGTAAACAAATTTTTGAGACGTGAACATCCATTTTTATTCAGTCTAAGACGATACGTCCGACTCCGCTTGTTCTCCACGTAACACTGACTCCAATCTCGGCATACAGCTAGCTATTATAATGCGAATGCAGGCTTTTTTCTGCAAAACATTAGTCCTATCATCTCTCGTCTTGGTCATCATCTGTGTATGTATTTTAGTATGTACGTCTGTACGTGTATAGAGGCGTGTACGTAGGTGCATGTGTATGTTCAAGCGTATGTACGTGTACACGAGTTGAAAAAAATATACAACAAATTTAAAACTCAATAAAATTTAAAAATTAAAAAATGCAATAAAATTTCAAATTTTTTCTACCCCCGGACATTTCTTTAGTAGCCAAGTTATCACTTCCATAGAAGGACTTGGCTTTGTCCGGGCGTCGAGAAAATTTGCAATTTGATTGAATTTTGAGAATTTCAAAATTGTATTGAATTTTAAATTTTGTTATATATTTTTTTAAACTCATTTACACGTACATACGCTCGGACATACACATGCACATACGTACACGCCTCTATTCACGTACGTACATACATACATACATACACAGATGATGACCAAGGCGAGAGATGATGGGCCTAATGTTTTGCAGAAAAAAGCCTGCATTTGCATTATAATAGCTAGCTGCATGCCGAGATTGGAGTCAGTGTTACGTGGAGAAGAAGCGGAGTCAGACGTATCGTCTTGGAATAAATAAAAATGGATGTTCACGTCTCAAAAATTTGTTAACGAGTATTGGGTGAAAAAATTTCCGAAGATGATTTGGCTTGAATCGAGGATATGTTGACTACTGATAGAGATATCAATTATCTACAAATGCGGAGAACAAGAATCGTAGGAGTAGGAACTATAATCTATGTATGGAAGCAGAATAAAGAAAATAGGATTTGGGTAACTGATTTCGAAACATTTCAGTCGTATGTAACAGAGTGCAAAGAAAATAAGAAGGTAAATCTTGAAATTGATATTATCCAAGCAGAAAACTTCTACAGGTGTAATAAAGTTGGGTTAGTGGAAAATAAATTTTACCTAGGAACAAAAGAAAATCTGGAGCATATGATGGAATTTCTTCCGGATAAAGATTGGACGAATATTGAATTGGAGAAGATTTGAATAAATAAAGTTTCCTAAAAGAAGAAGAACATTTATGGAATCGCGAGAATCTACATTTACGGAATCACGGGGATGGAACAGGCTTCCGTATTCGTATCACAGATATGTTGGAGTATATGAAGGAATTTAAGAGGAGACTGAAACATAGTGATGATGGGTATGATTGTATGGCACGCACTATGCTGATACAAATCAAAACAATGAGATAGAAATCGTTGATGCATCCAGTAAGATCTGTAATTAATACTAATAAATACTTATAAAACTATGTAAATCCTTAAACAATTATTTATAATATCCTAAACTCAAAGGTTAAGCGATGAATTGCAAACAACGTGTCAGTCGGAGGTAACATCGAATTGTCGAAGATGGTAAAATAATATGTTTCACGCATTGCCATAAACCTATCTCGGGGAAAAATGCTATATCTGTGTGAGAGAATGGTAGGATATAAATCAGAGTCCGATCAGATCTTGCTCAGACAAGTTTGCGATTTTGTTGTCGAAGGATGGGGTATAGCTTGAGTCATCGTTTGTTCGAAAATAATGGGATAATGGGGTTTGTAATCTATGCAAAAAAGAAATAAAATTCAATAAACTTACATCCACATGTAATGTATGGAGATATCTGTAACGAAGTCACTGTCATGAATATGAGAATTTTAGGAAAGAAAGGAAAAATCAACTGTGTAAGTCGTCAAAGGATGTAGTGCCAGGAGGTATCGAAGGAAAAAATAAGAAAAACATAGTGTAAGACCATGTGTCCGTTTGTATGATGATGGAAACAAATATGAATCACTTGTAACATTCAATTCATCTAAGATTGAAAAACTGTCCTCTCTGCTAACATACATAAGGTAAGAGTGACCACGAAGTAGTAATAAATAGGTGCAAGTTTTATAAGGAAGCGTGTGGAGGGGTTCATTTGTAAATATCAATGGCTGAAAAACGTACATAAGTTAGGTTAGGTACCATACACATAAGGTCAGGTTAGGTTGGGTTCTTGATGGGTGTGAATAACATGTATAAGTGATTTAGAATTGAATTCAATCAAAAATCATGAATCATATGAAAAAAAGGTTTAACATTCAAACAACGATAAAATTATATATGAAAACAGATGAAATTTGCTACAACAAAATTGGAAGTGCGTATCAAAACTACAAAGGATAGATCAAAATGTTGAGTCAAGTAGAGATATTTGTTATGCATCAATGACTGAATACCGTACACAAGTAAGGTTAGATTAGGTTTTTGATGGGTGTGAATAACATGTAAAAGAGTGTAGAAATTGTGTCAAATCAAACATCAAGAATCATATGAAAATTGATATAACATTAAAACAATGCTGAAATTATATATGAAAACAGAGGAAATTTTGCTAGATCAAATATTGGAAATACGTATAATAACTGCAAAGGATAGATCAATGTGTTGAGTCAAGTGGAGATATTTGTTATGCATTAATCCTAAAACACTGAAAATCATATACATGCATGAAAAAGTCGATCGAAATTACATTATTCTTGGATACAATAGGTTTGGTTAGGTTGGGATGATTAGTTCTTTTAACATAACATGACGTAAAGCTGATCCACATTGAATATCTTGTAACAAAAGCAAGGGATGTTGTTCTATAGGTCAGGTTAGGTTAGGTTACCTAGGTATGAATGCATCTGGCAGTGTATGGTAACCCTTTTGCACAAAATGTGTGTTTATGCCTACATGGTATCGACACAGTGAGGCTAACGACTCGGTATAGATGCATTGTGTCGACACATGTGCCGCCACAGTGAGGATAACGACCCTGTATATATGCACGTAAAAAAGTATATCTCAAAATTGGACTCAAATTTGTACTCCTTCAGTAAACGGAGTGCTTTCGGTGTGAAAGGATGTCGCCCAGTTTGATATGGAAGTATTTTAAAAGAAAGGAAAACACGGGGATATGTGTTTTTGCAATGTGGAGATAAAACTATGCATAGTTTCATCTCCACAATGTGAGATAAAACTACGCAAATAAAACTATGCAAATATTGAATCTAATAATCCTATAAATGAACGAGGAAGTACAAGCTCTAAGGATACAACGGGTGTATTGATAGAACATAATAAACTGGACTTGGGTTTCCAAAATAATGATAAAGACAAAGCTCAACAGGGTGCGAGCAGTAAAAAAAGTGCGATGCTACTAACAACCAAACGTAGAACGCATAAAGATTGGGTGAAATAGAGGGAGTACACCCAAACCTTAGACGAAATTTAATATAATGAAAATATGGGGAAAACGTGGGATACTTTAAGTAGAATGGATACCAGTGACAGTGATATTGAAACGTTTGATAGTGATATCGAGGAGATGTCGTGTGAAGAAGAACCTGCTAAAGTTGAAGGAAACCGAAGTATCAAATGGGGTATCGAAAGGGTATCAAGTATAAGAAGTTTAAAATTGCACAATAAAATAAAATGTTCATCTGACTATGTTTAAAAATTGTTGATATTGAAATATGAAGAGAGAGAATCATGTCTCGAACGTTTGAGGGCTCGGATAATTATGTATAATTGGGAAATCTGTCAGAATATAATGAACGGTATCGTTAGCAATAATAAGAAAAAAATGAAGCGATTCGATGTCATAAGCCTGTAACTATAATGAAAAAACTAGCGACAAGAAAAAGCTCGCTGAAGACTAAAAAACAAAGTTTTGGTTACAAGGATAGGATTGCAAGTGTTGCATACACTTCTCCCAAAGGTCGCCGTTTATCTAAAATGTGTACTAAGGGCGCTGGTCTAGAACCCCAATAGATCAGAGAAAAACCACACCCAGTTGATACATTCAATACCGAAATGATGAGCCGATAGATCCAAGTGAGAAATATTGCTCAACATCGATAAAGAACTCTTCGAGTGGGTCTGATACCGCCGGTCAAGATAACACATGAGAGGGAGGTTGAAGTCATTACGTATAATTCGTACAGTTGCTCGAGTCGATTTTCGGAGTGAATAGTTATGTTCCGTTTAATGATAAACCCATGCAATTTCCTAATATATATGAATGTGTCAAAATTCAATATAAATAAAAAATATATCCTATAAAACTTTGCTTGCAAATATCCTAAATTTAACTCGAATGACTAGCATTGAATGCATATATGCAACATGATATTCAACGAAGTTGCAATACTGTATTGGTAGCATTGAAATGCGATAGATATTTGTCCAGTTTCAAGGTATGGCCGATATTAAGGCGGAAAATGCGGCAATCTCCCCCTTGACTGAAAACATGGACTTCCCATACATACCCGAAAACAAAATCAACTCTTTCATGTTGAATCAATAAATGACAGCTGGGACTACTGAAAAGCGAAACAGTTGATGAGTACCCGAGTGAAATCATCTGCTTGTTGCTGAGTCTGACGCCAAAATGTGTCAATTACCCGACACAAGCCAAAATAAAACATGAACAATACAGAGACATCCATAACCAGAAAACCTACACACACTTCGAGACCATACACAACATTTGCGCACAAGCATGCCAGTTTCAAACTGTACGCACTATCAAAAACTGCTTCTTTAAATTTGAAAACAAACGTTACTACCTTGACACGCGCAAACACACTTGCCTATGGCCATCCGTATACCCCAAAAAATCCATTAAAAATAAACCTACCGTCACTAAAATGAGGAGAAGATGTGACTTGGCTAATAAAAAGTAATGAAAGCATGGATTTAACATGTAAGAGGTGTAAGCCGGGTGAGACCTTCTTTGGCGTATGTAACCGCGTGAATGACAAAAGATACGTCAACTTGAACATGTTATAACCTGTAAATGTTCACAGTATGTAAATATTCCTATGGAAGCATGTAATATATCATTAACATGATTGATTGCCCCCAGATAAATGCATGGGAAAAGTACTGCAACCGACCCTAAAATATTTAAAACGATGTAAATGTTCCTATGTAAGCTCATGTATCAATATTATAGAATGATTAAAAAATCTTGTTCCATTGTCTACAGATATATGAATTGAAACACGTGTAAATCACCCATATCCAGGGCCTCATCAACACCGAAATATCCCTCTGATTCATTTGAGGTGCACAGGGTGGCCAATAATCTTGTTCACCTTCAGCAGCTAATGGAATGATTCAGTCACCTAATTTATTATGAAACATTTTCTACAATCGAAATCTCAAGCATCAGAGAAAACGAGAGGAGGAGTCCAGACTAAACAAAAATACATACAACGGGGAAAAAGAGTAAGGATTTAATCAAATAATATCGATTTTTTTGCTATACAATATAACGTACAAACTATGGTCCTCACTTACGAAGAGATAGATGTCATAAATCTACGTATTATAACGATCGACCACAAATACCATACATAACATAAGGTTCGAGTGGTAAATACCATTGAAAAAACAACCGACCTACGAAACATAATATAACGATATAAAACTAATCTATTAAAATGAGTCCTAGACCGCCAACCCTGCTAATATGAATCATACTGTCACTGTTCCATTGTCCACAGACAATCCAATTGAAATTTCGTGAACGAATCTGCGCCTCACTAAATGAGTCTTAACATTGTGTCCTGATGAATCTCTGACACTATAAACAAATAATGTGAAAAAAGGGAATGGATTTAATCAATCAATATCGATCGTGCTATAAAATACCATGTTTAAACTACGGTCATCACATGTAAGAAAAACAGATGTCATAATCTACGATATCCTACGGTAACAACATCGAATACGTAACATAATGTATGGGCAGTAACCATTGAAAACTAAATAGAATCGTTATAAAAGCTTCTATTTAGATGTATCCTACACTAACAAAACATGGTGATATGCATTAGGCCACCATTTCTTGCATAACTACATAGAGTGCGAATACCCTAAATAACAAAATGTGCGAGCAATAAAAACCATTGATATATCAGGGGGCCTATGAAACTATATAATACGATACATAAGTAGCCTATTAAAAAAGAGACCTACACAAACAGTCATTTTAATATGTATCAGACCGACATGCTTGCGAGTAAACCCATTACCAACCCGTCAAAACTCGTAATGAGAGGGGTACATCTCGAGATAAGATCACTAAATGACATTGATAGATAGTGGCCTTCTTGGCCACTCTCCTCCCTTATCCTACTCCCCTATCCTCCTCCCCTATCCTCTCCCCCTCCCGGGTGTTCTCTATGTACCTGCAGTAATTAACTTGACCACAAGAGCAATTGTCTTAACCTACAAGTACTATGCTCGAGATATACATCGACTAAGTCGCTTACACAATATAATTAGATACATCCTAACCGATACAATGTCCCATTTACGTTCTTGGCCCCCATGTGGAATATGGCGTGCAAAAATCCGTAGATATACACGTTCTTGACTACATAATATCTACTACCAGTTGAGAAAATGTTACTAGTATTATCGTCTACTTCTGGAGAGAATGTGACTAGTATTATCGTCCTAAAAGATAAAATTTAAAATTCAATACAATTCTAAAATTCAAAATTTCAATAAAATTTCACATCTTTTCGACGCCCGGACAAAGCCAAGTCCCTCTAATGAAGTGATAACTTGGCTACTAAAGAAAGGTCCGGGTGTCGAAAAATGTGAAATTTTATTGAAATTTTGAATTTTAAAACTGTATTGAATTTAAATTTTGTTATCTTTTTTTAACTCTCGTACACGTACATACGCTTGAATCTACGAATGCACATACGCACCTACTCTTATACACGTACATACATACATACACGGATGATGACCAAGGCGAGCGATGATAGGCCAAATGTTTAAAAAAAAATGCAAACGCATTATAATAGCTAGCTGCATGCCGAGAATGGAGTCAGTGTTACGTCGAGTGTAACTGGAGCAGAACAGCTCATCCTCAAATAGACAACAATGGATGTTCACGTGGCAAAAATTAATTTACGTGTTTTGGAAGAAGAAATCTCCGAAGATGATTTGAGTCGCATCGAACAAATATTGACTTGTGTTGAAAATATCAGTTATCTCAGAATGGGCAAAACAAGAATCAAAAGAGTGGGAGATAACATACATGTATGGATGAAGGAAAAAGGAGGTAGGCAAGGAAATCGGCTTTGAGTAACTTATGTCGACGGGTTACAGTCGTATGTAACAAAGTTAAAAGGGAATATGAAAGCTGATATGATCCAAGTGGAAAATCATCGTCATGACTGTGATAATGCTGAGGTACTGGAATACAAATTTTGCATAAGAAAAAAATAAAATCTGGAACGTTTGCCAAAATTCCTCGATGATGAAGATCAGAGTGACTTTGAATTGGAGACGTTTCAACGAGAAGAATCATTACATGTGAGGACTCACGGGAACGGAACAGCCTTCGGTATTCGCATCAAAGATATGCTGGAGAATATGAAGGAATTTGAGCGAGAAGTAAAACGTCGTGATGATGGGAATGGTTGGATGTAGGAACCATGTTGTTACAAATCAAAAGAACAAGTTAGAAAGTATTGATGAAACCAGCAAGATCAGTAATTAATACTAATAATACAGTAATAAACCATGTGAATCCTTTATCAAATGTTTATATTATCCTAAAACTCAAAGGTTAAGCAATGAATTGCATACATCGTGTAAGTGGGAGGCAACACCGAATTGTCGAAATCAGTAGAAGAATATGTTTCATGCATTGCCTTGAACCTATCTTGGGGTAAATGCTATATCTGTGCGACAGAATGGTAGGATATAAATCTGAGTCCGATCAGGTCTTGACTGAGCAATATTGTGATTCTGTTGTGGAAGGATGGGGTATAGCTTGAGTCGTCGTTTGTCCGAAAGTAATGGGGGAAAGGGTGTATGTAAACTTTGCCAGAAAGAAATAAAATTGAATAAACATAAATCCACAAGTATTGTATGGAGACATCTGAAACGAAGTCATTGTCAATAATATGAAAATTATTGGAAAGAAAAGGCAAATAAACCGTGCAAGTCATCAAAGGATGTAGCGTCAGGAGATATTGAAGTAAATGTGGTAGACCTAGTATGAGACGACGTGTTCGTTTGTGTGAAACCCATAACCTTTAACCTATAACATTCAAACAACGATGTAATTACTTATGAAATAATGGATGAAATTTCTTGATCAAAATTGGATATGTGAATCAAAACTGCAAAGGATAGATCGAATATGGAATACTTGTTACAGTCAAACCATTTATGATCGAAAATCTTCCCTCTCTGCTAATTAATATGGACCGAGAGTGACCATGAAGTAGAAAGAAATAGGTGTAAGTTTTATAAAAAACCGTGTGGAGGGATCATATGTATATATCAATAACGGCATACCGTCCATAAGTTAGTTTAGGTACCATACATAAGATCTGGTTATGTTAGGTTAGGTTAGATTTTTGATGGATGAATGAAATTTGCTAGATCAAAATTGGAAGTGTGAATCAAAACTGCAAAGGATAGATCGAATATAAAATACTTGTCACAGTCGAACCATCTAAGATTGAAAATCTGCCCTCTCTGCTACCTACTATGGAACAAGAGTGACCATGAAGTAGAAAGAATTAAGTGCACGTTTTATACAGAACTGTGTGGAGGGTTCATATGTATATATCAATAACTGCATACCGTACATCAGTTAGGTTAGGTATCATACAAAAGGTCCGGATGGGTTAGGTTGCCTAGGTATTAATGTATTTGGCTGTGTATGGTAACCCTTTTGGCATTCATTGATATTTGATCTATGTTGTCGTACATTGATATACATTTAGCTAATTATGTACCTCAGACATGGTTTATATCCTAGAGCTTGTTGACTGTGGACCTTATATCACAGATCTGTAGTGAATATATTAGAGTGGTTTTATTCCATATTCATTATAATAGACGAAATTGGTAGGAGCAACACATCCAACACGACAAACAAATCTTATTCTAACAGTGACACCATACATAAAACTTGCCAACTCTTTAACACCCATAACAATCACTGACATATGAGGGAAGCTTACATAAACGTTTTGAACTCAACAGTCTACTAACGTGCGATCACCTAACATTACTTGAAACTAGTCGATATTACTGAACTTGTAACAAGCTGAGTGAAAAAAATTATATATGTAGGCACACTATCTGCTGAATATTGGTAAAACTACAGAGTCAAGTGGATAGATTTGATAAGAATAAAGCTTATATCAATGAAGAAATACCTAACATAAGTATGAAAACGGGGGAAAAAATTATTCTTGGTTATATTAGGTAGGGATGAGTTAGTTTTACGGCCATCATCACAAACATTTAGTGAAAAATGCTTTTGTGGATATTGTGAACGCTCAAATAAGACAGATATTCTGAATTGAAATGCAATCTCATAACAAAGCCAGAATCAATCAATAAATTCTAAGTGTGCAACTGCCAACGTATCACAAACATTTATATAAGTAAAACTTGCGGGAATAAGCATCTAGTAAAGACATACGAGCTGATAAAATAATTGTGCTGTATATTAAATTATTGACGAATTTTTAACACTAACTCTACACAAATCCGGTAGATTAGCTCTCCAAGATGACATGGAAGCGGACCGAAATCCAATGTCGAGAGGTAAAACATAACAACATTTTGGATCATTACATCCAATTAAGCGTATTATGTAGCTCAACATTCCATGAAAAATAGGCGAATTTATATCAAATACCGATATTTTCCTCTGATAACCAATCAAAACATGCAACAACAACTATAAAATAGCTAAATAAGATTCTCTACTCTACCCTAAGCATTATTGATCAACTTTATATACAAGTGTTTACAAGTGTAGGAAGACAACAACAGGCCTATTGGCCCAAACTAGGCTGCCTTTTGGTAGCAAGAGTGTTAGTTCTGGAGTAGAACGTCTAAGAGGCCTATTGGCCCAAACTAGGTTGCCTTATGGTGGCAAGAGAATTAGTTTTGAAGTAGAACGTCTAAGAGAGCTTCATGTGCCATTTCTAATTTATTTATAACAACAGGAAATGGAACGGTTTAGCTATTTATCGGCGATTTATGTAGAACTTATCGAGCCGCGACTTGAACGTTTCGATTGTATTGCTGTTTACAACCTCCGCTGGAAGTTTGTTCCATTCTTCGACAACTCTA
>SDVV010012410.1:0-15470 GCA_016164225.1 Gammarus roeselii
CCAACATCCGGAGCTCTCTCAAACAGAGCAGACAAACCTGAATCAACAGAACAGTGAAAAATCTTCCAACACTTCACAAGATCAGAACGCAACAACCTTCCCCTCACAGAAAACAACTGCATTGCTTTGAGCCGCTCACCATAGTCCACCCCCCCCAGCCCATCAATCTCCTTGGTCCACCTCCTCTGCACAGACTCCAATAGTCTCAGATCCCCCAAATATCCCACATTCCACACACATGAGCAGTATTCCAAGATGGTGTCTGACTATCTGTATTAAGAGTGAAGCTGAAGTGGAAGGGCAACCAACGAGTGGGAGGAGGAAAAGAGGTAGTGAAAATGAGTGGACTGAAGGTGAGAAGTAGAGCCAAGGAGTTCCAGCAGGCGTTGAGGAAAGAATATAACAACGTAAGAGGAGACACCTAACACCTGAGAGATGTGGAAGAAGAAAGGGATAGGTTAAGGGATGCGCTGCTGAGATGTGCAAATAAGGTGTGTGGTGCGCGCGGTGTGAGCGGGTGCAGAAGGATAGGTTGCAAGTGGTGGAACGAGGAGGTCAAACTGGCGGTGGCTCGGAAGAGAAAGCGTTTGAGGAGTGGTTGCATGTGAGAAATCGGTGGTGCTTATGAAAGCTACTACGAGTGGAGAAACTAGGTATAGGGGGTGGTGAGAAGAGTCAAAAGGGATGCTGATGCCAGGTGGGGCTGACAGTTCTGCCAGAATTTTGAGAAGAATAAGATGTTCTGGAAAGAAATGAAGAGGGTGAGAGAGGGAGAGACCGGAAAAGGAGGAAGTGGTGAAAGATGAAAACGGCCAGTTGTAGTTTGTAAGTGGTGATGTAGGAAAAGGTGGGCAGAGTATTTTGATGAGTTTTTGAATGTTGAGGATGACAGAGAGGCTGACATTGTTTCTGTGGGTGGTGGTGCTTATATGCCAGTTTTGAGATAGACTTGTGGTGGACATTACCAGGGAAGAGGTGCAGAGGGTGGTGGAGGTGATGAAAGCAGGGTGAGTTCCTGGTTTGGATGGCATTGCAACCAAGTGCCTGAAAAAAAGGTGGAGTAACAATAGTGCTCTGGTTGATCAGGTTACCAAACTTGTGTTCAGTAACCGTCTGTTATGTGTGATCAAAAAGATTAAACAGTACGGACTGCACAATTTGAGAGGAACTGTGTGGCTTTAGGAGTGGTAGAGGATGTGCTGATCAGATTTTTGCAGTGAGACAGATGTGTGAGCAGTACCATGCCAAAGGAAAGGATGTGTTCTGGACCTTCATGGATCTGGAAAAGGCATACAACAGGATTAACAGGGAAGCGCTGTGGAGGGTGTTGCGTTTGTATGGAGTGGGCGGACACCTTTCAAAAGCGGTGCAGAGTTTCTATGTTGGCAACTGAGCATGTGTCAGAGTGGGAAGCAAGGTAAGTGATTGGTTCACTGTAAAAGTTGGACTGAGACAAGGCTGCGTGATGTCTCCCTGGCTGTTCAACCTCTATTTAGATGGAATGGTCAGGGAGCTGAACGCAAGTGTGCCGGGTCATGGCTTGGAACTGTTGGAAGCGATTGGGTGAAGTTGGCAGTTAAGCCAGTTGCTATTTGCTGATGATACGGCCCTGGTTGCAGATTCAGAGTTGGTAGGCTAGTGTCTGACTTTGGTAGAGTATGTGAGAGGAGGAAGCTGCTAGTGAATAAAGGTATGAGTAAATTGACTGTCAATGCAAGCAAAATTAGTGTCCCCCTAAATGGAGAGCTCTTGTGGAGGAAGTTCAGTGTTTTGAGTATCTGGGCTCACATATGGAGAAAACTGTACTAGTGGAAACTGAAGTTAAGGCGTGAGTGAAGGGGGGTTGTAAAGTGTTGGGTGCACTAAAGAGTGTAATGAGCTGTAGGACGTTGGGGATGGGAGCAAAGAGAGGGCTGTACGAAGGTGTTGTTGTCCCAACTGTGCTCTAGGGAGCTGAGACTTGGGGGTGAGAGCAGAGGAGAGAAGAAGGTTGAATGGTTTCGAGATGAAATGTTTGAGGAGCATGGTTGGAGTAACACTGAGAGACCGAATCACCAACAACGTGGTTCGACTCGGAACAGGGATGGTGAAGAAGTTTGAGGACCAAGTGGATTCGCATGTTCTGAGAAGGTTTGGGCACATGGAGAGGATGGATGAAGAGAGATTGGGGAAAAGGGTGATGAATGCGGAGGCGAGTGGTTGCAGGCCTAGAGGTAGACCAAAGCTTGGCTGGATGGATGGTGTGAAGCAGGCATTAGTAAGGAGAGACATGAATGTAGAGGTAGCAAGAGAGCTTGCAATGAACAGGCGTGAGGAGAGATTGGTTGTGAATGATTGATTTTGAAGCAACTGATGTGTTCCACGCCCTTGGCATCTTGTCGTTGGGATGGTCGTGGGTGGGGGGGCCCAGACATTGACGCAGTGGGGTAAACTAGTGAAAACTGGCGGGCCCTTTTGCTGACAACGGATTCTTGGACTGCACTTGTGATCCAGAGTGTAAGTTGTGGGGGTACTGACCAGACCTTTAGCACAAAAAGTTTAAGTTGTGCGAGTGTGAGTGTATGAGGGTGTGAGGTTCGCCTTGCTGTCCGCCACCTCCCTTTCTGGGGGATGCGGCCTAGTGTCTGTATCTGTAACTCAATGGCAGACTCATCAGTCATTTTGGTGTCCAATTGATCTTTTTTTTTTCAACAACCAGTCATCTTGGACTGTGGTTTCTGGATGGATGAATCATCCCTCAAGAACTTTCTCTGAAAGTTGACCAGCCCAAGACAGTCTGAGGATAGGGGAAAGCATCAACCTTATCAATGTAGACCTGTTTCTTTATTCCAGAACCACTGATGATGTGGTCCAGAAAGTCCAAAGATCCCTTGAACCAATGGCTTTCAGTTGATTTGATCCTAATTCTTTGCCTGCTCAAGGTCTTGAAGACACTCAGAACCAATTGAAGATGTTTGTCAAATTAATCATCCATTATGAGAATATCATCCATTTATACAAATACCGCGTTTGTTCACGTACTGATTATTAACCGTTGGTCATATGGTGCAGCGGTGGGATATGCAGTTGGTGGGCGTGTGCAAGTTGTGGTTGAATTCTTTGGTGTCCTCATCCTTTGTTGATTTGCCAGGGTTTCAGCTGGTGAGGGGGATGTGGTGGAGGAAGTTAAGAAGCATGGAGTCTGTTTGTATGCTGCTAAGAATTTGAAGTTTGTGCCAATTGAGGTGACTTTACCCAATGTTGCTGCCATTTCCCTCCTTGATTATGATGTTCTGGTTGTGTTGGCGTACCGCCCTCCCTCCTACTCAGCTGAGGAGAATGCTAAAATGATTGAATTCTTGATGAAGTTTTGTGTTGGCAGAAAGGTTGTTTTTCTTGGGGATTTTAACTTGCCTTCATTGGATTGGTCTGCAGACGTTTTTAATAATTATATCCCTCCCGTTGATTCCCAGTTTCTTGATTGTTTTGTTCTTCTTGGACTCACTCAGTGGGTGAGGGAAGGTACTTCTGTTGATTCGGGTAGCATTCTTGATCTAGTGTTCTGAGGAGGATCGGGTGTCTTCTGTGGCGGTTTTGCCTCTTCTTCCAGGGTGCCGCCATGCCCTTGTCTTGGTGGAGTATATCTTTCAGATGAATGATGTTGCAGGGGATCCTGGTTTGCAATCAGTTATGTGGTCTCGTGGTGATTACAGGAGCATGAGAGAGTTTTTAGAGGGTGTTGACTGGCATTACAAGTTTCTGTATGACACTGTGGAGGAGAAATATAGTTTGTTTTAGACAATTGTCCATTCACTTGTGGACAAGTTTGTTCCCACTCGAGACTCTGCTTCACGACCAAGCTGGTTGTGAGGCCCTCCTAGGAAACTGATGGCCAGTACCTCTATGTATTAAGCGCAGTATCAGTTTTTGAGGGCGGAACTTGGTAAGCAGCATGAGGAGGTGTTGGCATCCTTGCAGTGATTAAGTGGGCTTAATTTTAAGTACAGAAATTTTTCACTAGACAGCCAGTGTGTGTATGCGCAGAAATTAGCAGACAACTTCTCTGTTACTCCCAAGATGTTTCACTCCTATATCAGAGGAACAAAGAAGGGCTGTCCTTCTGTTGGTCCTCTGAAGCTTCTATCTGATGAGGTTCTTTCTGGTCAGAGAGACATGAGTCAGCTGTTTGTAGACTCTTTTTTTTGTCTGTTTTTGTGGATGCTGATGCTGCTGGCTCTTCCCCACATCAGTGTTTTCTTGGAAAATTTAGTGAAATTTGTGTGACTAGACTGTTAGTTTCCCAGGTTGTGGGTGGTTTAGACTTACGTTCTGCCCCTGGACCTGATGGCTTTCACCCTAATGTTTTGACAGCTGTCATTGCCCTTGTCTCTGAGTTTTGCTGAATCATTGGGCCTGGGAGTTTTACCGGTGGCCTGGAAGGAATCTTGTTTTGTTCCTTTATTTGGTTCAAGAAGTAACCCTCTCAATTACCAACCTGTGAGTCTTACTTCTGTTTGCTGTAAGGTACTGGAGCGGGTTATTGTGTCCCAGTTGGTGTCTTTTCTGGAAGATTCTGGCATTTTGTCTGAGGGTCAATTTGGTTTCAGGGTGAGAAGGAGCACTGAAGATCAACTTTTGCTTTCTTATGGCAAGGTTGCTGATTGGGCAGATGAAGGAATTGTTGTTGATGTGGTCTTTTGAGATTTCTCTGAAGCATTCAATTCCGTCAGTCATTTGGTTATGTTGGACAAACTGAGATGTGTGGGTATTCCGGATGGACCGTCAGATTGGATTCATAATTTTCTGATAGGGAGGCGGATGTTTGTTTCTGTGGGGGGAGTTGTCAGTGTCTTCTGTGAGGTGACAAGTGGTGTTCCCCAGGGTTCTGTGCTGGGTAGGCTCTTGTTCCTGCTATATGTCAATCAGGTTGCAGCAAGTGTGGCTTGTGGGTGGAAGGCCTTTGCTGACGTCTGGGTGTGTCTTCCTTGCAGAGGGATCTGAATTTGGTGCAGTCTGTGTCGTTGTCATGGAATCGCTCGTTGAACCTTGACATGTGTGTCTTAGTGCGTTTTTACAGGGGCTGTCTTGAATTGGAGCAGATTGATGATAGAACTGATTATTTGAATGATGTGGTACTTGAGTTTGTCAATTCCTTCAGGGGCTTGGGAGTGCTGGTTGATTCAATGCTGCAGTTCCATCTCCAAGTGAGGAGTGTTGTAAGAAAGGCTTCTACTCTGGCAACCATTCTGTTCTGCTCCACTGTCAATAGGAGTTCGGTTTTCATTGTCTCTTTGTTTATTACTCATACAAGACCTATCTTGGACTACTGCTCATGTGTGTGGAATGTGAGATATTTGGGGGATCCGAGACCGTTAGAGTCTGCAGAGGAGGTTGACCAGGGAGATTGATGGGCTGGGTAGAGTGGACTAGGGTGAGCGGCTCAAAGCAATGCAGTTGTTTGCTGTGAGGGGAGGTTGTTGCGTTCTGATCTTGTGAAGTGTTGGAAGATTTTTCATTGTTCTGTTGATTCAGGTTTGTCTGCTCTGTTTGATAGAGCTCTGGGTGTTGGCACACCTGGGCATTCCTTCAAGCTGGTGGTTCTTTGCTGTCAGACAGACTATAAACACAGATTCTTTTATTCATGCTGTGTGCAGATTTGGAACCGGCTGCCCGCTAATGTGGTGCAGTGTGATTCACTCTGCAGCTTCAAGAGGGCTGTGGCGGAGGAATTTGGGGGAGTGTTGTACGAGTTATGCTAGACTCAATTTGGTGTTATTTTGTGGCTTTGTTTGTGTTGCTGATAGTTATGTGCAGTTGTTGACTGTCTTCATTGTTTTGTTTTCTTTGAACCTATTGAGCGCATTCCGACCAGTGTCCTGATGCAGTGCTTGTACCATGCTGTTATTTTTGATTGCGGGCGCGCTGAGGTGATACATTGTTGCCTAGTTGTTGGAACAGATTCTTGAGGAAGACTTGTATGAACTAGCAACTGAGAATTCAAGATTGCTAATCATGTGTTTTGTGAATGATTTGTGAGCTAACTGTGAGCACTATCAGATCGGAAAGTGCAAGAGTGGAGAAGAAAGACAAACAAAACTTAGAATACTGTTGCCTATTTTAGCTGTTCTTTTTGAAATGTTTTACTGGACACCTACTATGCACCTACTGCTGTTTTTGTTTTATACTGCTTTTATCATACTGAAACTGCTTATATTGTGCTGTAACTTTTTAATGCGTTGTCTTACGTAAAATATAGAATAGTTCATAATAAAAGTTATAATAACTCTGATTCCGGCCCTTGCTGTGGTGCAATAGGCGGAGCGCAATGTGCAGTGGTTGGAGGGGGGTGGTTGAAGAGAGACTTGTTGAGGTGTCCTGATAGAAAAGATGTACAATGTCAAAGTGGGTGACCTCTGTGATGGAAAAGTGAAGGCCCACTGCATTGACTGGGGGGAAAAGGGGTGAAGAGGGGGTGGAGCTCTATTCTGGTCGTATTGAGGTGGCTGCTGGCGGGAGTGTAGGTTCCGATGGTGGTTCGGTGGTGCTGGACCCATGTGGGGATGGTGACACTTCTGGCACTAACTCAGTAGGGTCAGTGATTCAGGCCCTAGAGGAGTTCAGCTGGGGAGAAATTTCTGCCTTTTTTTGTTGACCAGAGAAAAGCAAGTCAGGATGCAGCTACTCCTCAACGTTGTGGGGCTTCTTTGCTGCGGTCTACCCCTGGAGACACTGGTATTCCCAAGCGGCACTGTCTGTCATCATCTTCAGTTGCGCCTGCTGTGAATCTGCCATCCTCAACTTAGCAGTTGCTGCCGTAAATAGTGGCTTTGCTGACGTGAGTGTGTGGGGTTTTGGGGACCGAGTGCTGGGCGTTCTAGTGATCTTGTGGACAGCTGGGCTACTATGTTAGGGGCTGGTTTGGCATGTGACTTTTGCCATACCAAGTTGAGTGATCAGCCTGATTTTCATGGTGTCTGTTGGAAGGGTTTTCACTTGGAGACCATGTGTTTGGGTATCAAAGTGCGTTTGATTGATGCGATTCTGTTGGATTTATTTGGTGCTATAAGGTATATCTGTTGTCACGGTTGATGCTGCAAGGATAGTTCAGAGACAGTTGACCATCTTCAGGAGTCTTTTCTCAGTAGCTGATGGTAGTTGGATTGCTGGTGATACAGGTTGAAGGTGGGATGGCAGGCATGAAGAGTGGATGCAGTAGTGATTCTACTTGGGAAATCAACGGACTAGTTGTCTAGGAGGCTGTGACACTAGTTATTTCTGTGGCATTGGGCTGTCAAGGAAGGATGTCTTTGAGGAGGTGAAGGAGCTAAATAAGAGGGAGAAAAAGAAGTGCTCAGTTCTGCCAAGATGTGAAGTCTGAGACTTGAGCTGGTAGAAGCAAAGTTTCATGAAGTGTGTGATGTCTTGGGCATTGATTTTGTCTTGACTGACATGGTTGAGGTTGGTGCTACTGAACTGTTTAGAGGATACAGACACTAGGCTGTATTCCCCAAAAAGGGGGTTGGCTGACAGCAAAATGCACCTCACTCACTCATACGCTCACACTCACACAACTTAGCCCTTTTGTGCTGAAGGGTCTGGCAGGTACCCCCACAACATACACTCTAGGTCACAAGTGCAGTCCAAGGATCCGTCGTCAGCAGCAGGGCCCAACAGTCTTCACTGGTTTACCCCCCCTCGTCATAATGGCTGGGCCCCCCCACTCACGACTCTCCCGATAACGGGATGCCAAGCACGGGAAAGCACAACAGAGCAGCGTCAAAATCAACCATTCACAACCATTCTCCACTCACGCCTGTTCATTGCACGCTCTCTTGCCACCTCCACATTCATGTCTCTCCTTAACAACGCCTGCTTCACTCCATCCATCCACCCAAACTTTGGTCTACCTCTAGGCCTGCAACCACTCGCCTCCGCATTCATCACCTTTTTCACCAATCTCCCTTTATCCATCCTCTCCATGTGCCCAAACCATCCCACTCTGTCCTCCAACTTCTTCACCATCCCTGTTCTTATTCAAACCACGTTTTTGGTGATCCGGTCTCTCAGCGTTACTCCAGCCATTCTCCTCAAGCATTTCATCTACTCCTCAAACATTTCTCTGCTCTCACCACCCAAGTCTCAGCTCTGTAGAACACATTTGGGACAACAACACCCTCTTACAGCCCTCTTTTTGCTTCCATCCCCAACGTTTTACAGCTCATTACACTCTTTAGTGCACCAAACACTTGACATCCCTCCTTCACTCAGTCCTTCACTCCAGTTTCCACTAGTTCAGTTATCTCCAAGTGGGAGCCCAGATACCCAAAACACTGAACTTCCTCAAAAGCACTCCATTTAGGGTGACACTGATTTTGCTTGCTTGCACAGTTCTCAAGCATCTCATTACTTAACTCTTACCCACGTTCACTCGAAGCTTCCTCCTCTCACACACTCTACCAAACTCAGACACTAGTCTACATAGCTTTGCTTCTGAATCCCCAACCAGGGCCATATCATCAGCGAATAGCAACTGGCTCAACTGCCAACTCAGCTTGTTTGCTTCCAGCAGTTCCAAGCCACAACCCAGCACACTCGCGTTCACCTCCCTGACCACTCCATTCATATAGAGGTTGAACAGCCAGGGAGACATCACGCAGCTTTGTCTCAGTCCCATTTTCTCTCTGAACCAATCCCTCACCTTGCTTCGAAACACTGCACTTTTTTCAAGAAACTCTGCACTGCTTTCAACAAATGTCCGCCCACTCCGTTCAAATGCAACACCCTCCACAGCTCTTCCCTGTCAATCCTGTTGTATGCCTTCTCCAGATCCATGAAGGCCCAAAACACATCCTTTCCTTTGGCAAGGTACTGCTCACACACCTGTCTCACTGCAAAAAACTGATCAGTGCATCCTCTACCACTCCTAAAGCCACACTGTTCCTCTCCAATTATGCAGTCTGTACTGTCTCTAATCCTTTTGATCAGCACTCTCCCGTACAACATACCAACCACACATAACAGTTTGATACCTCTCAAATTGCAGCATTCATTTATATCTCTTCTGCCCTTATATAGCGGAACAATGCAGGCACTGCGTCACTCAATAGGTACCACGCCTGCCACAAAACTCAAGGTCAGTAACATCACCAACCATGCGACAATTGTCACCACCCTTCCTCAGGCACTCGGTCACAACGCCATCCAAACCAGGGGCTTTCTCTGCTTTCATAACGTCCACCGCCTTCTGCACCTCTTCCCTGGTAATGGCCGCCACAAGTTTTTCTCCCAAAACTTGCATCCAAGAACCACCACCCACAGCAACAATGTCAACCTCTCTGTCATCTTCGACATTCAACAACTCATCAAAATACTCGACTCACCTCTCCCGTACATCTCCACTTTGCAACAACAACTGGCTATTTCCATCTTTCACCACTTCCTCTTCTCAGGTCTCTCCCTTCCTCACCCTCTCCACCTCTTTCCAGAACATCTATTTGTTCTTCTCAGAATTCTGGCACAACTGTCAGCTTCACAGAGCATCAGCATCCCTTTTGGCTCTCCTCACCACCCACTCCACCTTGCTTCTCCTCTCTTTGTACCTTTCACAAGTCACCACCAACTTCACCTGCAACAAGTCTTCAAACGCTCCTCTTTCCCGTGCCACCACTTGCAACCTTCCCCTCTGCACCCGCTCACACTGCTTGCATCACACACCTACTTCCTACTTCTCAGAAACGCATTCCTCAACGCCTCCCATTCATCTTCCACATCTCCCAGGTCCTGTCCTCTCATGCTGTTATATTCTCCCCTCAACAATTGCTGGAACCTCGGCTCTACTTCTCACATTCAGTCCACTCAGTTTCACTACCTCTCTCCCTCCTCCCACTTCTTTGTTGCCCTTCCACTTCTGCTCCACAATTAATCTACCTTCCACCAGCAGATGGTCACACTCCTCCAACCTCCCCTCTCAACACCTGCACGTTTGTCAGCCTTTCCACCATTCTCCTTGATATCAGCACAAAATCCATCAGTGCTCTCTCCACCACTGCACCATGGGCCATCCATACCCATGTGTACATGTGGATATCTCAATTCTTGAACAAACTGTTCCGGACCACTAACTCCTGCTTCATACACAGACCCATCTGGTTTTCGCCATACCTTCCTATCACATTCCCCACCATTATATCTCAAACTCTTGCATTTAAGTCACCCTGTACAACTACATTGAACTGACCTCCAAAACTCTCAATACCCTCAGTCAGGTCAGTCCAGAATTGCTCCTTCTCCTCTTCACTCCTCTTGCTGTCAAGTCTAAGCACTCACAAGTACCCATCTTCCTAACGCCAAACTTGACTTTCACCCACATCAATCTTGAGGACACCTCCTTCCATTCTGTAACACTACTAGTCAACATATCACTCATATCAAAACCACACCTTCTTGTATCTTACCTTTGTATCTCACCTTTGCAGCCCCCCACAGCCCCAACAGCCCCGCCAACAGGGCACGCAGGCATGGGAGGCAGTACACCTCAGCGCGCCAGCAATCAAAATGAACAGCACTGTACAAGTACTGCAGCAGGACGCTGGTCGGAATGCGCTCAATAGGTCCAAAGAAAACAAAACAATGAAGACAGTCAACAACTGCACACAACCGTTGACAACACAAACAAAGCAACAACATCACATCAAATTTAGTCTAGCAAAACTCATACAACACTGCCCCAATTATTCCTCCGCCAGGGTTCTCTTGCAGCTGCAAAGTGAATCACACTGCACCACATCAGCGGGCAGCCGGTTCCAAATCTGCACACAGCGAGAATAAAAGAATCTCCGTTTATAGTCAGTCTGACTGCAAGGAACCACCAGCTTGAAAGGATGCCCACATGTGCCAACATTAGGAGCTCTCTCAAACAGAGCAGACAAACCTGAATCAACAGAACAATGAAAAATCTTCCAACACTTTCCAAGATCAGAACGCAACAACCTCCCCCTCACAGAAAACAACTGCATTGCTTTGAGCCGCTCACCATAGTCCACTCCACCCAGCCCATCAATCTCCTTGGTCCACCTCCTCTGCACAGACTCCAACAGTCTCAGATCCCCCAAATATCCCACATTCCACACACATGAGCAGAAGTCAAAGATGGGTCTAATATGATTAATAAATAAAGAGACCATGAAAACAGAACTCCTATTGACAGTAGAGCGGAGCAGACTGGTCGCCAGAGTGGAAGCCTTTCTTACAACACTCCTCACGTGGAGATGGAACCGCAGCCTTGAGTCAACAAGCACTCCCAAGTCCCTGAAGGAATCGACAAGCTCAAGTACCACACCATTCAAATAATAAGCAGTTCTATCAATCTGCTCCAATTCAAGACGGCCCCTGTAAAAACGCATAAAGACACACTTACCACTGTTCAACAAGAGATTCCATGACAACGACACAGACTGCACCAAATTCAGATCCCTCTGTAAGGAAGACACACCCAGGCAAACTGCTTGTACATCGCGGGGGAAACTCAAATAAAGTTTGAAGTCGTCAGCAAAGGCCTTCCACTCACAAGCCACAAATGCTGCAACATGATTGACATATAGCAGGAACAAGAGCGGACCCAGCACAGAACCCTGGGGCACACCACTTGTCACCTCTCAGAAGTCACTGACAATCCCCCCACAGAAACACACATTTGCCTTCCCATCAGAAAATTACAAATCCAATCTAACAGTCCATCTGGAATACCCACACATCTCAGTTTGTCCAACAAAACCGAGTGACTGACCGCATCGAACGCTTTGAAGAAATCCAGAAAGACCACATCAACGAACATTCCTTCATCTACCCGATCAGCAACCTCACCATAAGTAAGCAAAAGTTGGTCTTCAGTGCTCCTTCCAACCCTGAAACCAAATTGGCCCCAGACAAAATGACAGAATCTTCCAGAAAAGACACCAACTGGGACACAATAACCCGCTCCAGCACCTTACAGCAAACAGAAGTGAGACTCACTGGTCGGTAATTGAGAGGGTTACTTCTTGAACCAGACTTGAATATAGGAACAACACGAGATTCCATCCAGGCCTCCGATAAAACTCTCAGGTCCAATGATTTTGCAAAAATCAGAGACAAGGGCAATGACAGCTGCCAAGAACATGACTTCAAAACACCAGGGTGAATGCCATCAGGTCCAGGGGCAGAAGATGAGTCTAAACCAGCCAGAACCTGGGAAACTAACAGTCTAGTCACACAAATCCCACTGAATTTTCCAGGAAAAAACTGATGTGGGGAAGGGCTAGCAGGATCAGCATCCACAAAGACAGACAAAAAAAGAGTTTACTAACAGCTGACTCATGTCTCTCTGACTAGCAACAACCTCACCAGATGGAAGCTTCAGAGGACCAACAGAAGGACAGCCCTTCTTTCTTCCTCTGATATAGGAGTGAAACCTCTTGGGAGTAGCAGAGAAGTTGTCTGCTAATTTCTGCTCATACAGACACTGGCTGTGGCGTGAAAAATTTCTGTACTCAAAATTTAGCTCACTAAATCTCTGCAAGGACGCCAATACCTCCTCATGCCGCCTCCCAAGCTCCCCCCTCAAAAGCTTATACTGCGCCCAAGCCCCAGATCTACTGGTCATCAGTTCCCTAGGAGGGCCCCGCAACCAGCTTGGTCGAGAAGCAGAGTCTCGAGTGGGAACAAACTTGTCCACAAGAGAATAGACAATTGTTTGAAACAAACTATAATTCTCCTCCACAGTGCCATACAAAAATTTGTAATGCCTGTCAACACCCTCTAAAACCTCTCATGCTCCTGTTATCACCACAAGACCACATAACTGATTTCAAACCAGGATCCCCTGAAAGAACTAAAGAACTAACTAGAGCATGGAGTAACACAACCACAATAATTAAACTCTAAAAGCTCTTCAGTAAAATAACATTTATTGATGGAAACACCTCTGTATTAAAATGATGAACACTGGAAATCTTCAGACCCACTGGCTAATAGACTTTACTTAAGCAAATCACAGTATAAAATGTACAACAGTAATCTCACGTATGCTAGCTATGCTAGTCTCCATAATTTACATAATGAAGTACCCCAGTACTACTGAATAAAAAACAATTCACACAACCCAACTCATGGAGGAGTGCACTCACATTTAAATCACTCCAGCACATGGGTGAACTCCCACCCAAGGACCATCCCTCTGTTGCCACTCCCAGCAGCAAGCTGCATTGGTTTGACCCACTGAACAAACAAAGAGGAGACAGTCCCCAAGAGGGATCCCAATAAGCTGGTAACTGACTTGATTAAGAGTTACCGGAGAGGGATGCTCAGGTGTCCCAGAGGGTGCACAATCCTCTTGGATACATAAGTACCCCCTGGGGAAAAGCACATGAGCGTTGGAAATCCCACTAGAGTGTCACAACCCCAAAGTCAATATTTAACTAGAAGCCTATCTATCTCATGAATGAACCTTACAATAATTACTTCACTAATGTAAGCACAAGGTCTTTTAAATTTATGCAAACAATAACAACACATTGCTCTGAAATTTATTTTACTCATATTCTACAGCATAGCAAACTGTCCAGACAACAACTAGTGGGCAGGCAAGTTAAGACCCATGACCATTTAGTATAAATCACATAGATTTGAGGCTCACCCTTGGGCTCCTCGTTTGCTGCTGGACCAGCTGGTGGTCAGCTAACTAGTAGCCACAGCTTGCTGACACGACGCAGCAACAGTAGCTGCTTTGGAAGACTCCTCTATCATAGACCAACTAATCACCTATAACAAGAAGGATACTTTTTTAGAGGGAAACAAATGAGATGGAAGTCCCATTACACCTGAGAGATGCATCAGTCAAACAGTACCACTCATGCAACAACAGTGAATCCTGTATGAGGCTACGTTGAGCACCAGAATCTAACTAACCAGGTGAAGTTATCTTATCCTCCAGGGTAATGACAACATATGTCAAGGGAACAGCAGACACGCCCTAAACACTGATTCCCTTTGTACTCAGAATACTCCTTCCATCTCCAGTGTCATATTGGCTTCCATCACTCCCACCAAACTTCACCTCCTCACAGGCAGAGCCAGACTTGCTTGGACCTGCTGATGCAAAAAAGGCAGATGCACGATACTCTGATGGGGCCCCTCAAGCACCAGGGCTCAGAAGTTTGATGGCTGCTCATGGCAATCTCTTGTCAGGCGTGGTCCAGTGCTGGAGGTGCATCATGGGGGAGCTTCCTTGTAATCTGGGGAGTATTTAAGACAGTTGGCAAATGGATGTTCCATACCTTCACATAAAGCACAAACTTTCATTCTTCTCCATCATTGGTTAATGGAGTGTCCAGGTCTGTCACAAATTTCTCATGTCATTGATCAATGCTGAGCTCCTCCATATTGTGAATAACTTGCCACAACTTGCTATAGGAGCCTCAGGAGTCTCCAACATCTGACACTTCAGTTTGTCACACCGTGATTGAGGCTCATCATCAGAGCCCTAAAAAAGAGTGATCTTTCTCCTCTTCTTTTCCTGCTGCTCAGCAATTTCAATGATCTCTCCCCAAGTAACTCTTTTGCCCAAGTGAAGCAACACCACATTCTCGTTTTTCAATACAATTTCAAAACCAAGTAGGAGTGCTTACCAAAATTTTACGTTTCATTTGCTTAACACACTTGCTGTCATCATTTGGAAAAGCTCTGCCGGCCACCTCCTGCAATCTCATGCAGTAAGGCTTTAGAGATTCGCCCTCTGTCATTGACAACTTCTTGAACTCCACCTTATACTGAGAAACACGTCTCATGCTCTGAGCTTTTCCCACTGCAGGAGTGCTGGTTTCAAATCTCGATACTTTTGTTGCAATTTACCCAGTGCATCATAAGCTTGCCAAACTTCCCTGCCAATAAAACAAGTCCGTTTCTGAGTACATTCTCTCTGCCTGCCATCATATTTTGCTCTGAAGTGTTGCTCATTCCCCTCCACAAATTTTTTCAAGGACTGCTTCCCATCTATCTCAAACTTCTCGTTAAGACACAGGAATTTGTGTCTTAACGCTCCCGTGCCACATAATAACTGCACCTGTCGCTCCCGGGAATTGTGTCTTAACGCTCCCGTGCCACATAATAACTGTGAGGGAACTCTCTCACCTAGCTATTGAAGATGATCTCACACTGCTATTGAAGATGATCTCTCAGCTTCACTGACAAGAGGAAGAAACATTTTACTGACAAGAGGAAGAAACATTTTAATAACAAGAGGAGGTGAAGTGGAGTGAAGCTCTTTTAATTTTCCTAAAACCTGTTTTAATGTGCTGAAACTTTTTAATGTGGATTTTTATGGAAAAGAAATGAAATTTGAAAATCATTTTTACTAAACAAGAATTATAATTGCTCTGCGGAGAACAATGGTTGGAGCGAATTGTGCGGTGGTTGGGAGGGGGAGTGTTTTTGTGAGGGGTGACTTGCTGAGGTGT
>SDVV010012411.1:0-15469 GCA_016164225.1 Gammarus roeselii
ACGAAAACATCCAAGACACGGAAACATGGGACTACCCACGCACTGAAAAAAAAAGACACCCACAAGGAGATGGAGCATCTGGCAGGCAAACCCAAAGCCAAGACACACACATGCTACAGAAGAACCCCCCAAGAGCTAAAAAAAAAACTCGAAGGGAACATCACCCAGAAACTCCACCAAACCCCTTGAACGCAGCCAAGGAATCTGATTCCATCACAAAATCAGGAAGGCTGTTTCACAACTGAACACATCGAGTCCTAACGAACCTTCTGTTGATGTCAGTATTACAAGCCGGTATCAAAAGCTCATAGGGATGACCTCGTGTTCACACATCAGGGGCCCTCCGAAAATGACCTCCAAGGTCCGCACCGCCATCCAACCCATGGATAATTCTCCAGTCTGCCCTGAGAAACCTTCCTTTTATCGAAAATAAGCCAAACTGCTTCAGCCTGGAAAAATATTCCAAATCAGTCAGTCCATCACTGTTCTTTGTCCATCTCTTCTGCACAGACTCAAGCAAACTCAAATCCCCCCAAAAAAACACATTCCTCACTGACGAACAATAATTCATGACAGGCCTGAAGTGCATCACAAAGAGGGACACCATGAAGTGAGGACTGCGACAAACGGTGGATCTCAGCAGGTTGTTGGCCAATCCTGAAGCCCTTCCCACTTCCTTTCTGACATGATAATGGAATTTCAGTTGTACATCCACCACCTCACCTAGGTCTCTGTGGGATTGAACAAACTTCAAGTAAATACCGCTCAAGTAGTAGCTACCGAGCCAGCGGATCCTCGCCAGACCACTCGGCAAACCCACGAGCAAAACTCAACACAACGCACTTGTTAGAGTTTAGCCTGCGGTTCCAAGATCCATCAACCACGCTGACTCTATCCAGATCTGACTGCAGACTCCTTCACCCTCTTGTTTCGAATGTACAGCTTGTAGTCAGCAGCAAATGACTTGAAAGAGCACAGTACTCTATTTGTAATGTGGTTCACATAGATCAGAAACAGTACAGGGCCCACTACCGACCCGTGAGAAACACCACTAACTACCTCCTTCGACCCACTACAACACCATCAACAGCGACCCTAAAAGAACGACCAGCAAAAAACGAACGAATCCAGCCAAGCAAAAACAGACCAACTCCCACCTCCCTCAGCTTGTGAAATAACACATTATGTGAAACAACATCGAATGCCTTAAAAAAGTCGAGCACCACAACATCCACAGCAAAGCCATCATCCACCTAGTCCGAAACATCCGAATAAGCCAAAAGAAGCTGATCCCCAGTAGACTAAAATTGCCGGAATCCAAACTGGTGAGGGTTGAGAATCTCATTACCCTCGAGAAATTCAACCTGACCCGAAACAATAATCCTTTCTAAACTCGTGCAGCACACGGAGGTCATACTTACAGGACGATAGTTGAGAGGGTCACACCTTGATTTGCCCTTAAATAGGGGGATCTCAATTGACTCCAGCAACAAGTCCGGAAGAACTCCACAAAGTAATGACCTCCGAAACAGGATTAAAAAAGACCTAGACAGTGCACCCGTACAACTTTTCAGAAGTACAGGATGTAAGCCATCAGGACCCACTGCCTACGAAGCATCTAGAGCTAACAACATGTCAAGCACCTGGGCATGAGTGACAACTGTATCAGGCATCCCTCCTTGAAAGGCCTGACTGGGAGCAGGGTTTGGAGGAGCATTAGCAACAAAACCGGATGCTAATGCATCAGCAAAAGTTTCACTCATAACCTGCGGACAGTCAACATACCAGCAGCAGCATGAAGAGGACCAACAGATAAACGAAACTTTTTCTTATTGCGGATATGTGAATGAAAGAGCTTAGGGCACTCGCAAAATCGATCCATGAGATGTTCTTCATACTGAGCACGTCTCTAACATTTTCCGTATCTCTCGTATTCTTTACTATGCCAAGCACTCTAGCATTGCCTGCAAAGCCGGAGACTCATAAATGTGTACAGTTCAAGCTCAGATTGGTAACCATTACTAAGGTGAGCAGTGGGCCAAGCACAGTGCTAATCACTTCCACTGGGGCAGAGCTCTCCCTACCTACTACTACCACAGCTTGAATTCTGCCTTTCAGAAAACTTTTCATCCATTCATGAACATTTTATGGGATACTATCTTAAGCTAGCTTTGATAACAAAAAACAGTGATCTAGGTTTCCTAAAAGCCTTGGCAAAATCAAGATGATTCAAATCTACATTTGATTCATCACACAATGCATTGATTATTTCATCTTAGTGCTCCATTAGTGGGAAAGTCTATTTGTTTTTCCATTACATTCTAGAATCTTTTGACTATGTGAATCTCACCTTGGTATCTCTCCTAGGGAGCCTCAAGACTGTCCAACATACCGGCTAAGTCACAGTGCAAAGCTGGACTGGAGGCATAAATGCCACTGCACACTATAACTGTGATAACCCGGCAAAACTGTGGGGCAGAGAAGTTCGGATATTATGCTTCAGGCAACTGACCATTCAGCAGTTCAGTTAGTCACAAGATAAAAATATGCAGGCACGCATTTCTACAGACAGATCACCCATCATCAAGCTAGTCAAAGTATAGAAATTCATCATGCATAAGATTAGCAAGAACTTGCTTATAGTGAGTGATATCTGTCAACTACACTATCAGACAATCATTCCACACTGAAGAGACAGAACTCAGATACCATTACAAATAACAGGTACAACTGTCATTATTTATGTTCTGCCTCAAACTTTAACTTTTTTCTTACTTCTCTATGGATCTGTGCTGTTAGGCAGGCAAAGTCTTGATACTCTAGTCGCTTGCTTGTTTGTTTGTTTGTTGCATGCTATCTGCCTCAATCTGCTCCAGCTACAACATGCACCTTGAATGTGCTCGTCTATCTGAGAGGACCCTTCACATCTAATTAGAACCCCCATTTCAGTGAGTTCAAGTACCTTATTTAAGCTAGTGAGTTGGCAAGGGGCAACCAGTGCTGGAAACTGTTGTATTTATCAGTAGCTTTTTTTGATGCCATTGTTGGGGTAGTTGCACGATTTTCACCTAACTGCTTTCCTTATTTCTTGCACGTACCCGAGTCCAAGGGCATTATTCATTACAAAATGTATCCATCATTCCTTGTTATGTATTGCAATGGCGCCCTGTTTTGCGCTCAACCTGCATGCTCTCAACTGGCTGCCACCAGTCTCGAGTCATGTCACTACCAGAGCAAGGGTTCCTATTCGGCGTTTTTTCTTTGACTGCCATGTAGTATTTTTGTGTCGGTGTTTCTCCAGCCTGTCCCGCATTGTTCTTCTCGCCAGCTTGTACTTTGCTAGTACAGTTCATGTTTCTAAGGCTACCATCCTTCTTACCACTCTTCTATTCTAGTTGTCTGACGTTGTTGCCTGCCAACCCATTTGTTTTGATGACTTGACTTTGACCAGCTATTTAGTTAGAGTAAACACCCATGCGATAGGCAATCTCAAAGAGGTGTTGTGATGGATGTCTAACGCGAGCAGGAAGTGACCAGGAGCCAGATGGTGATGCTTTCATATGAATTAACCGTGTTGGTGCACGATTCATATCCCCATTGGCAGCTGGCAAACACGACTAGATATGGAGTTCATTCACCAAGTTCCAATTGCCAAGATAGTTGAGTTTTAACTGACGATTCATGGATTCATCAACAAGTCTTGCAAACTCCCTTGAGTTGTTTGTGCCCATGTGTGAGGCTTGCCTACCTACCAATTCTATGTTTATAGTGTCATCATAGCTCCACAAGTCATGCCAAACCTCTTTGTTAGGCTTAGTCATTCTTGCTTAAACTGCCCAACTCCCATGTACCTTGTCATTTCTATATCCTTCTCGTAGTCCCTGCATCACTGCTAGTTTAATGCCTGGCTTCTTTTGCCTCTGGAATGGATTGTTTAGCTGCATGTGACGATGGACAGAACGGTGGTTGTTGTCCAACATAACTGGAGTATAGTTCACCCATTTAAAAACTAACATCCCTTTGAGAAGATGCTGCTACTTTCTGATGTAAAGCGCGGCCATTGTTTTTCCCAGCTCCTCGGTTGTAAATATTCTGAGCTGGATCAAATAATTCTTTACAGTGAAGAGGCTGTTTAACTGGTGTAGAGTCATAGATGCTAGCTATACCTAGTATCTCTCTGGCTACCCAACTTCTTGTAGTTCCCATTAATCTAGAAATTGAAACCTTTTTTTTTTTGTCAAATATATTCACGTTAATCTTTCACCTGTCCAGTCATTTGTTAATTAGGCCCTGACTCCAAAGGAATTGATCTGTTAAAACTACAGTTGCAGTAGGAGCCTTAATTTCAAGAACCAGGAACCTATTATGACCATCCAGCTGACCATCCACACATTGTCTCTACCCTTTCTGGTGAGTGAAACCTGTTTTGGTTGGTTATCTGTTATACTAACCGTGAACCCGTGGCATTGCTGTGGGATTTACTGTGCTGTCGAGTCTTAGGCCAGTTATATCTACCTGCAGCAGTTACTGTTGGTCTCCCAACTCATGGTTGTGCTTCTTATAAATTGTCCATCTTTACCACTTCAGCCGCAACAACACAGCAACACATCTTTTACGCTGCAAACAACAGAAAAGCAAGGAAGAAATCCTAACCCCAGCATATGGCCCCTAGTACCGACTCACATAGCAAATGAAAATATTATTAGTTAATGTTATGATTTACCATACAAAGATTCCAGTATTTCAGCAGGTCTGCACTCAGAAGGCGACCTTTAACAGAAAACAAATCCAGGCTCTTTCAACAACTACCATTGTTTATATCGGAAGGTCCATCAATGTTTCTGCTCTATCTTCTCTGAAGAAATTCGTAGCCTGCAATCCCTGCAATGTCAGACATTCCAAATGTAAGATGCTTACTCAAAAAGTGGATGGATATGCAATACGTATAAGAGCTGCATGAACTCCTGGGACCTGCATACAGAACCTTTCCATATAAGACCCACCTCGGACTACTGCTCATGTGTGTGAGATGTGGGATATTTGGTGGATCTGAGACTGTTGGAGTCTGTGCAGAGGTGGTGGACCAGGGAAATTGATGGGCTGGGTGGAGTAGACTATGGTGAGTCGCTCTGAGCTTTGCAATTGTTTCTGTCCGGGGGAAGTTGTTGCGTTTGGATCTTGTGAAGTGTTCAAATATTTTTCATTGTTCTGTGGATTCAGGTATGTTGACTCTGTTTAAGAAAGCTCTTAATATTGGCACACGCGGGCATTCTTGACAAGCTGGTGGTTCCTTGCTGTCAGACCGACTATAAACGGTGTTTGTATGTATCTAAAAAACTCGCTCGAGTATCAGGAGGTTAGTCTTAACTTCCCAAATGTATCAGCAGTTTTTCTGGTTCAACTTGATGTGTGGATTTTGGCTATTTACAGACCTCCACAATATGGTGATCAGGAAAAATCTTGATCTGATAAATTTGATTGGTGATTTCTGTGTTGGTCGGGAGGTTGTCGTGTTGTGGGATTTCAACCTGCCCTCGGTAAAGTGGTCAAGCGAGTTAGTGCAAGGAGAGAATATTAACTTGACTGATCAACTGATTTTGGATTGTTTTGCTGCTTAAGGTTTGAGTCTGTGGGTGAGTGAGTCAATTTTCTTTTGTCCGGCAACATTCTGGATTTATTTTTGATTAGCAAGCAGGGTCGTGTTGGGATGTTAAGGTTCTGACTCCTTTTCCGAGGTGCTCTCAATCCGATGTCGTTGGTGATTATTTGGTTGCGAATGTCTGGGAGCCTGATGGTGTATGACATCAAGCTTGGAAGTATTCCTGGCACCGAGGTAACTACGGCGCTATTTCCAAAGCATTGTCAAGTATTGATAGTTCTGCGCAGAGGCAGTATTGTAACCAATGAGTGACAAGTGTGTTCAAAAACACCATCACATACTGTTCTGCGCGTCTAAGCTCTAAAGTTTGCAAGTTTCCAGGGTATAGGAGCTTATTTTTTTGCTGTATCGAAATTAGAGCCGGTCACCGTTCTAAGCCGAATATCGCTCCGAGACCGAATATCAGCTCGTAAAGGTTAAAGTTTTCAACTTGATTGGAGAGATAGACTATCATCTCTTTATAGCAAGAGCATTAAGGGACCTCAGAGGGATACCCCCTGGGGGTATCCCTGGCTCACATGCCATCCCGCGGTGTCCTCGTTAACCACCAAATTTTATTTGTCTCTGTGTAAATATATTTTGATTTAAAATATTTCTCCACCGTCCCCCCCCTTCAGTCAGTAGTTACAACTCCTCCCTTGGTGCACAAAGAGGTGAGCCCCCCCACTGACACCGGGGCTTGCGAATTTAGAATCGAAACCAATTGAAATTGAAAAAAAAAAAAGTAATATAAACAAAAAAATTGAAGAATAAAATAATTAAGGATATTTTTCAGAGTAAATTTAAGGATTAAGTTAATGTATATATTCATATATACAATAGAAATAAATGTAACGAAGGCCCCACCTTCATTGGGGTTGATGGATGATTATTCATTTTATAGATCATTAACACTTTATTTTAGTATTCTATTATTTCTTCTATAAGTAATGAGATGCTCAAGGAATGTCGATGCAAGCAAAATTAGTGTCACCCTAAATGGAGAGCTTATGGAGGAAGTGGTGTTTTAAGTATCTGGGCTCCCATGTGGAGATAACTGAACTAGTGGAAACTGGAGTGAAGGCGCGAGTGAAGGAAGGATGTAAAGTGTTGGGTGCACTAAAGAGTGTAATGAGCTGCAGGACGTTGGGGATGGAAGCAAAGAGAGGGCTGTATGAGGGTGTTGTTGTCCCAATTGTACTCAACGGAGCTGAGGCTTAGGGGGTGAGAGCAGAGGAGAGAAGAAGGTTGAATGTTTTCGAGATAGAATGTTTGAGGAGCATGGCTGGAGTAACGCTGAGTAACAGATCACCAACGACGTGATTCGAAACAGAACAGAGATGGTGAAGAAGTTGGAGGCCAGAGTGGATTCGCGTGTTCTGAGATGGTTGAAGGGAGATTGGTGAAAAGGGTGATGAATGCTGAGGCGAGTGGTCGCAGGCCTAGTAGTAGACCGAAGTTTGGGTGGATGGATGGTGTGAAGCAGGCGTTGGGAAGAAGAGACATGAATGTGGAGGTGGCGAGAGAGCGTGCAATGAACAAGCGTGAGTGGAGTTTGGTTGTTTTGTGAATGGTTGATTTTGACGCTGCTCTGATGTGCTTTCCGGCCCTTGGCACCTCGCTGTCGGAATGGTCGTGGGTGGGGGGGCGGCCATTATGACGCGGCGGGGGTAAACCAGTGAAAACTGTCGGGCCCTGCTGGTGACGACGGATTCTCGGACTGCACTCGTGACCCAGAGTGTATGTTGAAGGGGTACCGGCCGGACCCGCCAGCACAAAAGCGCTAAGTTGTGTGAGTGTGAGCGTATGAGGGTGTGAGGTGCGCCTTGCCGTCGGCCACCCCTCTTTCTGGGGGATGCGGCCTAGTGTCTGTATCTGTATCTGTATTATTTCTTCTTGCTTGGGCTCTATTATTTTTCTGTGTTTTTTGTTCATGGTGATAAATTTTGAATTGGTTATTATTATTATATGTATCGAGGTTGGTTGAGACAAGGTGACCCAGGGAGGGGAGGTTTTCGTGGAACCCGCGGGATTCGGGGACCCGGGGTTTCGAGAACCCGGGGGACTTAGGAGACCAGGTAGACTTTGGGGGATCCACTTATGCCTTTCTGAGGCCCTTTGGGACACCCTTGAGACCCTTAAGGACCCTTCTGAGAAACTGTGGGATCCTTTAGAGGCCCCTCTGAATCCTGGAACCTCTGCTTCCCCCTCCCAGCGCTGTAAAACCCATACACAGAAAAATGTTCACGTGAGATGCTTGTAAAACAATTCACCATTACAGTCCGCGGATTGCTGGCGCAGAGGGCGAGGGTCGCGTCGAGGCTGGTCGGGGTGCGTCGAGATCAGTTGAAACATGTTGAGGCGAGTCGAGTTGGTCGCGACGAGCCGAAACTGCCCAAAATGATTCGAGACAAGCCGAGATGAGCTGAGGCGATGGGTCTCGGAGGACTCGGGAAGACCCGGGAGACATGGGTCACCCTCCGGGATTCATCGGTCTCTTTTGCGACCCAAGGGACCAATGCCCCCCTCCCACTCTATCCCCTTGAACAATCAGTGCAAAATCAATAATCTGAGCAGTTTTTCTGCCCATGACGAACCTGCGCATACTTTCTTTTTCACGATCCACAGTATTATAACGCTAGAGTATTTGTGCGGGAGTTTGTGTTTGTGATTTTGTGAATGGGTATTTTTTTTCAGTCCGTGCTCGCTCGCGCGTGCATGGACCATATGCAGTTTCTGGGATTGACCTGAACTGCGCAGCTATAAAACCTTGGGACGCGTTGCGGTTGGAGTCTATCTAATCCGTGGAGCCATAGGCCTTGTACCAATTTTGACGATGCTGTCTGTGCGAACTGTCGCGCATGCATGTTATTCCTTGAGTTCTGAGTGGTTGGAGGCGGGGATTCGTTTTGTCTGAGTCTTTATCTTGCCTAAATAAATTGATTGTACTAAAAATCAAGTAGACCGCGTTGCTGTAAACATTGTGTTGTGTTGCTGTCGGAGCTGACTTTGTCCGTGTAACCGTGAACCTCATACCGATTTCGACGATACTATCTGTGCGCACTGGCGTGTGGACATATTAATCATGAGGTTCTGATGGGTTTGAGGCGAGGATTCGTTTCGTTTCATCTGAGTTTTTATCGTACCTGGGTAAATATATTGTACCAATGCAACTGGATCGCGTAGCTGAAAATATTGTGTTGCGTTGCTATCGGAGCTGACTTTGTCCGAGTAGCCGTGAACCTTGTACCAATTTCAACGATACTATCTGTGCGCACTGGCTTATGGACATATAACTAATGAGGTTCTGAGGGGTTTGAAGGGAGGATTCGTTTCGTTTCATCCGAGTCTTTATCTTACCTAAATTAATAAATTGTATATATACAACTAAACCGCGTAGCTGTAAATATTGTGTTGCGTTGCTGTCGAAGCTGAATTTGCCCGTGTAGCCACTGACCTTGTACTAATCTCGACGATGCTACCTGTACGCACTAGGGTACGTACATATCACTCTTTAAGTTCTAAAGGATTGGAAGCGGGGGCCTGTTTCGAGTAAGCGTTTTTTCTTATGCTCACCAGCGTGCGTCTGACATCGCTTAAATTTTCACTTTTTTTTCTAGCGTTAAAAGAGTTGTTTTGAGTTTTCCGCGCACACTTAGGCGTGCGAGCCTAATGGAATTAATGATCATCGAGCCCTACGGGGGAGCCTATTATGACTCACGTTGAGGCTCTGGTGGAAATGAGGCTCAAATCAAATCACAACCCGCCTTCATTACCCAGAACCCCGGGTAGAAGCCGGGAATCAAACAATGGGCAAGACCATGCCCGATCGGAGAGGGGCTGACGGCCCTTCCAGAGCGTCGCACTCAAACCAGTCTGCAAGAAAGAACGACGAACCCCTCAGAAGTTCTTAATCGACAGGAGACCTGACTCAGGTCGTAGTCGACGACACAAATTAACGCATCTCGAAGCTGGACGCGAATATAATCGGAATGCAGAATACTCTGGGCAAGATATGCAAAATGATGGGCCTTCCCGAGCTGGAGACTGAGGACTGCTTGGCGCCCTCCAGTGAAGTCAATGAACGCCTCACTAAACTCGAGAACCTTTGTGCAACTATGAATACCCGACTGGATGAGCTGATAAAGAGGATAGAGGCCAGGGAACCCGTAACCTGTTCGTGTGCTCCCGCCTCTGACCTCTCTGATAACATCGCTCTCCTCCCAGCCAAAACTCGTAACGCCCAAACACCAAAAAACGTAAAGAGGAGACGATACACTCGATTTGATGACCACAACCTATTCAACAACGGCCCTAAATTCCCCGGATACTTGGAAATGACATTCGATGTCAACGGCAGACCGGATATTTGCCCATACAAACTACAAGAAGAACTGGACTCCATGACTGGCCGTCCAATTCTCAACATCACCGCCAGCGGTGACGATAGCTTCACCACTAAAGTAGACACAAAACTTCAAATTGACACTATACTCTCCCAAAACAGAATATGCAAAAAACATTGCAAAATCATATCACACCCAACTTTTTCCATGAGTTCAGGCCTGATTTACATCGAGGGTCTCCCGAGTGATGAAGCCGACGAATTCATCACAGGACTCGTCCAATACGAGGAATGTATAATTGAAGCGAAAATCGCACAAAAAATCGAACCAAAAAGAAACACCACCACGACCCTTCTGCTTAAATTCAATTGCCTTACCCCACCTAACTACATAGACATACCTTTATTTGACGCCAAAACCAAGGTTACACCCTTAGGAAGACGTCCGATGCGATGCTACAAATGCCAGAAATACGGACACACGAGCAGAGATTGTCACGGTAAGCAAAGAGGCTCACACTGCTCCCAAGACGACCACGAGAAACGAAATGGTCCCTTGTCGTGCCCATCCGAAGAATCTCACTGCTTCTACTGCAAATTAAACGGCCACCCTACAAGACACGGAAACTGCCCCCAGGACAAGACTGAGAGAGAGATCCTGCAATTCCAAACTGAGCACAAAGTCGGTCGACGAGAGGCTGCGACCGCGATTCGCTCCCCCCAGGCTGACCCTCCCACCCAGGAGAGAAGATCAGCATCATTCCCTACCCACTTCCTCATAACGCTTGTAGATAGCGGTGCTTTCTACAAGCGTTATTCACTATGATGAACTCGCTCTCCAAACAACTGGGAGGCAGACCGATAAACATTAACTGACAGGGAAAGAAGTATCTGGCACACGTCGTAAATATCGAGCAAAGTAACGCTATACAAAGAATTACCAAAATAGACATACACAAAGTAACTGTCGGAATACATCCGTTCTTCAATGCTTCAAGACGTAATATATACACTCCCAAAACTGACCTAAGTGCTTTTGCAGCAGGTTTAGCAAAGGATTACGGAGTCACCAACGTTTCCCTAGCAAAATAGATCAAACCACGAAACATTCACACCACCGCAAATCAAATCACTTTCCCAGGACGTGACACACTGGAATTAATAGTTATCCCGGGCGAACAGGGAAAAACGAAAACTTACCCCAGTGGCGACATGGCCTGCGATGTGCAAAAAATGCCTGGAATACGGCCACGTCCTCAAATACTGCCAGCCATACATATCCCAACGCTGTAAGAGATGCACCGGCCAGTATGACCGGAAAGACTACACAGCCCACCTACCTAACTGCTACCACTGCTCATGCCTCCATGAGGAAGGTGACCGCGACTGCCCAAAGCAGATGGACCAAAAAGCAATGACTATCATACAAAATGACCGCAGAGTCACACAAAAATAAGCCATTCAAATCTGTTACGACGAAACCCCAAACTGCCGTAATTTATATTATGCCAAAGCAGTTGAATCCACAACTAAGTCTACCCCATCAGACGACACTCGCGTTTCGGTAACACAAACTATTACCATAACCTCAACACCACTCTCCAGTACTAACAATACCACAACTAGCCCAGCGACCGCCTTCGTAATAGAGGCGGTCGACTCAAGCAATGAATCCACCAGCGCCCAGGAGAGCAATGCGATGGATGCTGCCTCAGTCGACCACGAGGAGAGGTCCAATACCCCGAAAATCAAAAGGCGAAAAGACGAAGATTCCGACGACGACGACCGCGGGGCACGCAACGCCCTCTCGCCTCGAAGCAATAAGATTAGCAGCCGCCTTCGAACCACAGCTCGCCTCGATCATAGCGTTGAACGACTTCTGACCGTCTTAACTGCAACCGCACCCGCGAAAACCCAAGTTAGGTATTCAACCCTCAGCTAACATGCCCGACTCCAAAACATCTCACTAGTGAGAACGACCATTGCCTGCCCGAGGATGCGTTGAAAATTTTCAACATAGGACTGATACCCGAAACCACTGATCGACCATGCCCCGCACCCGACTCAAATATCCCAACGATAACTACTCAGCCCATCATAATGTTCAAAAAAACCTTCATTGAAGAGAAACGCGCTCGCTCAAGAAGCTAACACAAAGATCGTACCTTCTCGTCCTCCTCCTTCTCCTACAAGAACACTCACAGCCGAGAACGCATTGAGTCTATGAGATCATGTTCTACTGAAAACAGACGCTGTTGCAATCGCTCTCGATCCAAGACACCTGCGCCTCTTACACACGAGCACCACTAAAGTTCATGCAAACCACGCGACCGCACCAGACTATCAAGATCTGAGCGTGAAACAAATCCGAAATGAACAACAGTACAATACTTCAGTGGAATTGCCAGGGACTTAGAAGCAAGAAAGATGGATTATTATCGCTAATCTCCACTTATAAACCTTTGGTGGTAAGCCTCCAGGAGATCAAACTCCGTGACACCGCCACCTTTACAATTCCTCAATATGTCATACATCGTCGCGAAGGTCACATTAATGTGACTGCACACGGCGGAGTGGCACTTATGGTCCATCAAAGTATACCTCACCACTTCCTCCCTCTTAGAACAGAACTCCAAGTTGTCGCAGTGAAGATATGTATCTCAATCAGACCATTTACAGTGGTATCTATCTACTCGTCACGTAACCACGACCTCACGGAGGCACAAATGACCGATCTGCTTAACCAACTGCATCAGACCGTACTCCTTCTTGAAGACTTCAACAGCCACCACGAAGTGTGGGGATGCATGAGAACAGACCCTAGGGGAGTGATAATGGCCAACACCGTAGACACTCACAACCTGGTCCTTCTCAACGACGGACAACCCACTCGGATCACCCTCGAAAGTGAAACCCCCATCGATTTAGCAATCTGTCCCCACACTTCAGCACCCCAACTCGTTTGGGGAGTCCTGCCTTCAACACACGACAGTGATCACAACCCAATGATCATATTGCTCTTTACTAACCGACCAAACAATCCCAATGCACTGGAACTCCGATTCAACTACCGGAAAGCAAGCTGGGAGGAATAAATATGTCGCATGGGACGATGTGGAGGGCCTTCCCGATGACATATCAGGGCGCGACCTTGTCATGCATCTATACGAGAAATTCCAAAGTGCAGCTGTCGCATGCATTCCCCAATATTTACCCTCATTTTTTCTCCCAAAACCTGGGTGGTGCCCGGAGATACAAGAAGTAATGGACCAGGGTGAAAGGATGTACGGGGCTTTCCGCCGCGGACGTTTCCCCAGGAACCGAGTAACCTGGAACAAGGTAACTGCCGTGTTCCGCAAACTTAGCGTGGAAAAGAAGCGAGAAAGCCGGATCCAATTAGTTAACACAATCAATCGAAACACCCTTATTTCCCAAGTGTGGGGAAACATCAGACGGATCCAAGGTCACCCCGAGCGACCTATCCACATATTATCGGACGGAGACACTGTCACTTCTTCATACGCAGACATCGCGGACATACTAGCTCAGACTTTCAGCCAAATATCGCATTCAACGAATTATACGACTTCTTTCCAACGGGAAAAGATTCTAAGAGAAAGTGAGCATATTGATTTACTTCCACAAATGAAGAATTCTACAACAAACCTTTCTCCCTCCATGAATTACAGTATGCTATCGACCACACTCGTGAAACCTCACCCGGGCCGGACCGAGTGCACATCAATATGATCAAACATCTTTCCGACATGCTCCTCTCCAGCCCCTACTAAATGTGTTCAATACGTTGTATTCAAATTCATTCTCCCCTAATCAATGGCGGGAATCCGTAATTATCCCGATGCCCAAACCCGGAAAATGTCACAGCGACCCACATAACTATCGTCTCATTGCCCTAACTAGCGTCCTATGTAAGACTATGGAAAGAATAATAAACTCACGCCTAGTCGATTACCTTGAAATGCAAGGAGGCCTTAACAACATCCAGTGCGGTGGCCGTAAGCGTCACTCCACAGCTGACCACCTCTTACGACTAGAATCAGACATTAGACAGGCCTTCGTCCGAAGAGAACATGTGGTTTCTATATTTTTCGACGTCGAAAAAACATACGACACTACGAGGAAATATGGGATCATGAAGGATCTCCATCGTAAAGGTTTGAGAGGTCGGCTACCATGTATCATACACAAATTTCTACAAAACCGCACCTTCAAGGTCAAGGTTGGCGACACCCAGTCTCCGTCATATCCGCAAGAAATGGGCGTCTCCGAGGAAAGCGTCCTCAGTGTCACTCCTTTTATCCTCAAAATCGATCAGTTAGCCAACTTTCTTTCCCGAGATGGAAAACTGCTCTCATCACTATACGAGGACAACCTACAAATAAGCTACAGGCACCCCAGCCTCACAACAATTCAACATGAACTCCAGAAGTGCCTAAACCTAGTCGGGAACTGGGCTTCCCTAAACGGATTCAGATTCTCGCCCTCTAAAACTGAAAGCTTGCACTTTACTCTTGTGCCCGGTTTACACCTTAAACCAGCCCTATCGCTGCACAACACATCTTTAGTAGACGAAGAAACGATCAAATTCCTGGGTCTAATGTTGGACCCTACACTCACGTGTCGACCCCACATCACAGCCCTGGCGACTCGCTGCAAAAGGTCGACAGGACTTATCCAATCGGTAACATCCCTGAAGTTCGGTGCCGACATGGACACCGGAATGACGCTGTTCAGAGCAATAATACGATCGCGCATGGACTACGTAGCCGTTGTCTACGGATCTGCAGCCGAAACTACTCTCGACCATCGCAAACAATGCTTTGCTTATCACAACCGGCGCGTTCCGCTCCACCCCAATCGAATCCCTTAACTTGCTCGCTAACGAACTTCCACTCCCGCTCCGGCGAGACAAACTTTCACTACAATACTATTTTAAGACAAGAAGTCTAATCAACAACCCAGCAATCAGCCACATCACCAACATATCCGATAAGCGCCTTTTTGCGACAAAGAAAATATGCCCACCGTTTACCCTACGTGTGGACAACCTGCTGACCTCGCTCAACATCAAGCGTAAAGCTATTAAGCCTTCATTTTCCTACCGAATCCTTCAAATTAACACACCAACATGGATGATCAACCCACCACCGGTCAACCTAGACCTGCAAATCTACCCTAAAGCAACTACTCCAACCAACGCGTACCGGCAGGAATTCCTAAGACTACTCGAGGAAGAATATCTAGAACACCGCCACATATACACTGACGGCTCCAAAACCGCGGACGGAGTGGGAGCCGCCGCTGTGTGCGGGGACACCCCACTCTTGGCCACCCTCCCACAAGAAGCCTCTGTGTTCTCTGCGGAGCTTCGTGCACTCGAACTAGCCGTCTCTATCGCAAAAACAAATCGCTTCCCCAAGTACGTCGTATTCTCAGACAGTCTGAGTGTCCTCACCCAGCTTAAA
>SDVV010012412.1:0-15468 GCA_016164225.1 Gammarus roeselii
TTCTTCTTAAGATGGTTGTAGTGATCACTAACTGTTACTCGTTATATACATTTATTCGGTTCTGGTAGGGTTAGTGTTATAACATGTTTCTGCAAGGGTGGGGTGTAGGGATCCCCTCGGCAAAAAGTTGGATGCGCTTTTGGAAAATTAAGTATGTTTGCTTCTATCTGCTCTTTGTCTTATCAGTTATGCCCGGGGGACGTTTGCCATGCTTGCGTGTATGTATCGTTACATATTTTATGTCTGGATTATAATTTTATATATTTTTTGTACATTTATGTTTGTATTCTTATCTAGTTGAGGTATAATTGAATCATTCGGTGGTTGCTCGGTGAATTCGTAGCAGTTGGGGTTGGGATATTTTGTCTGTTACATTAATTTATCACTATATATACTGTTATTAGGATTAGTAAGGTAGGTATGTTTTATAACTCAGTTTGCAGCCTTAGTGTGCGATCGACCCTGTATGGTACCAGACTAAAGGTTGGTTTCCAGGCAATGTTCCGTGTATTTTTTCCAATCGTTTATTTCATTTGTATAAAATATCTATAGGATTAGTATGGCTTATTAGTCTGGTAGTTGGCGAGTTGATGTTTGTATTCTGGGTTGATGCAGCAGGTTCGTTCGAAAATCGATCTACCCCATAATGCATTATCAGGTTTCAGCCAGATATTTCACTTCCGAGAGTCGCTGTTGATATGGATGTATTGTAAGTTATTAAATTGTGTTATGTATACTTAGTAATGATCGGTCGAATTATGTTAAATTTGTAGTTTTTTCCTAATGTGGAATAGTTTTCTCATGCAGTTATAAGATTTTTTAGGATATTTTAGGTTTGCATCTTCCATATAGCACACTATTTCATTCATAAATGGTCGGTTACTGCATCATTTTTTATTTTTTATGTATATATGACATTCTGTTACGATTTAGCAATGGTTACTTTGGGTAAAGAAATGTTAAATTAACCCTGTTTCTACAATGTTGAACATTATTTCAGGTATAATTTAGTTACATGTTTTTTTTTGTGTTTTATATATCATCTTACATTCTGGTACAATGTATGACGTGGTTATTATAGATATAGGAGATCCCATTTGTTACAAACTCAGTCTTGCTGTTAGGTTAATGTATATTTATTAAAGGACCATTCTTCAATGTTAAGGAGGAGTAAGAGATGTCACATAGGCAAAGACCCGTTGTGTTTATGCCTATTTGTGTAAGTAGACCGATTTACTATGCTAGATACCATAGTATATTACAATTTTTAACGTCATTTAGAGCAGAGTAGAGCATATCATTAGGCTATTTTTATAGTTTTTGCTGTTGTTGTATGATTTTTGCACGATAATCATAGGAATGTATGTTAAAGAGGTGTAAGTCCGTACTGCATTTTTGTGGAAATTCGTCATTGAACCCTAGCAAGTGTATAGTGTAAGGTTCTAAAGGACGATTTCTTGGATGGAGGGGTCCTGGTGTATAGGTGGTGAACACTCTTCGGTTGTCATTTGAAGTTCATCCAATTACTCGCGTGCCGTGTTAGGGGTAGGACGTGAACAGAGTAGCTCCTCTAATTTATTCATTTTTTCTTAGGCTCAGTTCAGTTAAGTCGTTGAAAATAATACAAACTGCTCAGTGAACTGCAACAGAGGAATCGAGTGCGAAATAATCATATGTTATACCAACATACAGTTTAAAAACAATATTTCTGATATTCAGAGGCTTCGCAACTCCAAGTGTTGTAGACTTTGTGAAGGGCGCTACTTGGGTCCTGGTGACGTTGTGGAGTGAAGTGTTCTATGAAGTCAATGATAAACTACTTTACTAATACCAGCGTATCATTGCTCACAATGTCCCTCGAATCCATATACCAGATTTGCTTCCTTCAAGAAAACATGACCTTGTTAAGATGGCATGTTTTTCCTCCAGCGTGAACGCGGCTTCTTCAAGCATCGACTGTTGAGGGCTGCCTACCTGCCTTGCCCTGCCTCCCCTCCTTCCCTCTCCTCCCTCCCTCTCTCGGCTGGTATCATGTAACACAAACACCATCATTCTTTCCTTTACGTCTCCACCCGCTTCCTCCGGCCCGAGCCCTTTAAACCGCTACACTGTTCCAAGTGCTGTTTTCTTACAGGGAATAAATAAAAAGACAGGAACTCACGGCTACTCAGAACTAATAGAACATACGTAGTGAAGTTAAAATTGAATCAAAGTTAGAACAACAAGAATATCTCGAATCTTCGCGTCTGTTATTTTCCTAATTCTACTAGATGAAAAAGTAACAATAAGTTATCCAAAGTTATAGTCATGGGACTTTAGTTCTTTTATACTCTAGGGTGAACAATGTGTTATGGGACCGGTTATAGAGTTACCAAGAGGAGGACTACGAAAATCTGAAAGTAACAATGATACCCAGGGAAGTTTCTTTTATGCATCTCCAACTGTGTTTTGAACTAAATATATGTTAATTTGAACATAACGAGTGGTGCTTCAAACATGTGTAGTGAGTGCTGGCAATAGAAGGGAATTTAAAGGGACGCGTTCAACTCAGGCAATGCAGGCAATGCATGTTCCAGACCATACTGTATCTTTGAGTTTATATGACATTAATATCCAAACAAACCTGTTTCAATATTAATTTACCAAGTAACCCATGAATACCACACAAAAAGAGTTTCTACATATTTTCTACATTTTCCCGTGAACGTAACTAAATCCTGACCAGCCGCGGACAGTTCCCTACTGTTTCTCTCTGTTGACTCCTCTACCATCCACACCCAGCATTCCACCCCACACCTAGATCTTATAAACTCGAGCTCCAAACAAGGGCGTCCGATACAGAGATATATCGTGAAGTGTTTTTGTTTGTTAAATAATTATTTGAACTATTTTTTCTCATGTGACACTCAATCTGATTCTATTGGGTTTTATTCAATTTCTGAATTTAAATGAGAACATACAGTGCGAACTCGACAGATTCAACATTTTTGGGTTGATCCTAAAACATAAAGTGCAAATTTTGGATTGACCTGTTCAAAGTGTTCTATAACAAAAACACACCTATTTTATTTGCATAACTGAAACTGAGGAGTATTTGAAGAAAAACGAAGGGGCATGAATATTTATCCCACAAAAAACTTGGGACTCTGCTGTAACGTCTTCATCTCAAGTCTCACCTCTACACTACCACCCAGCGCCCTCTTTTTCTATATTTCCGTGTGCTCGCTGCAATAGAGGGTGCCCTCACGCCTCTCTTCAATCCCCTGCGGCCCTCCAACCGTTTGTCTGTGCCGACCATCTCCTGCACCTATGCACCCCGCTCGTATATTAGAGGTACCCTCTCCACCCTCTCATTTCCCATATCCCGCCGCCTATTTAGGGGGACGCTTTACACCCTCTCATTTCCCAAACCCTGCCCGCCTGTTAGTGGGATCCTCTTCGCCCATTGAAGGGACCTTCTCCCAAAACCCACCCGCTCGTCAGTAGGACCATCTCCTGCACCCCACCAGACTGTTGAGTGGGAAGACGCCAGCTTGGTAGTGGGACCCTTTGAGCATGTGAAGGGACCATCTCCTGCTCCCCGACAGCTCGTCAGTGGAACCTTCTCCGCCGCTGATAGGCCCATCTCCTACTCCCTGCCAGGTTGTTAGGGGGACTCTCTCCGCCGCTGAAAGAACCATCTCCTGCACTCCGTCAGCTCGTTTGTGGGACCCCCTCCGCTCGCTGATAGGCCCATCTCCTGCTCCCCGCCAGGTCGTTAGGGGGACTCTCTCCGCCGCTGAAAGAACCATCTTCTGCACTCCGCCAGCTCGTTTAGTGGGACTATCTCCACCCGCTGATAGGCCCATCTCCTGCTCCCCGCCAGCTCGTTAGGGGGACTCTCTCCGCCGCTGATGGACCCATCTCCTGCTTCCCGCCAGCTCGTTAGGGAGACTCTCTCCGCCACTGATAGGCCCATCTCCTGCTCCCCGCCAGGTCGTTAGAAGGTCTCTCTCCGCAGCTGAAAGAACCATCTTTTGCATTCCACCAGCTCGTCTAGTAGGACCTTCTCCTCAATCTGAAAGGCCCTTTCCTGCTCCCCGCCAGCTCGTTAGTGGGACCCTCTCCGCCCGCTAGAGGGACAATTTCCTGCATTCCACCCGCTCGTTTGTGGGACCTTCTCCGCCCGCTGAAAGAACCATATACTGCTCCCCGCCAGCTCGTTAGTGGGACTCTCTCCGCCCGCTGATAGGCCCATCTCCTGCTCCCCGCCAGGTCGTTAGGGGGACTCGCTCCGCCGCTAATAGAACCATCTCCTGCACTCCACCAGCTCTTCTAGTAGGATCTTCTCCGCAATCTGAAAGGCCCTTTCCTGCTCCCCGCCAGCTCGTTAAAGAGACCCTCTCCGCCCGCTAAAGAGACAATTTCCTATATTTCGCCCGCTAGTTTGAGGAGTTTGAGGGACCTTCTCCAACCGCTGAAACAACCATATCCTGCTCCCCGCCAGCTCGTTAGTGGGACCCTCTGCGCTGGCTGAAGGGATCATCCCCTGCACTCACTCATTAGAGGGACATTCTCCGCCCGCTGAAAGGACCATCTCTTGCTCTTCGCCAGCTCGTTATTGGGACCCTCTTCCGCCCGTTGAAATGACCATCTCTTTCCACCCACCCGCACGTTAGTGAAACCCTCTCCGCCCGCTGGAGGGACCACCTTTCTGCACCTCGTCCGCCCGTTAGTGGAACCCTCTCCCCCATTGGAGAGACCATATCTTCCACTGGGCATTTAGATAGATAGCAATTTGATCATGGTGCCGGAATATATATCATTGTATATCATAGTGCCAGAAAAGGGTGCGCACTGCTAGGCACTTTAGGTGATGTGTAACGTATCAAAATAAAATACTGCACTCATGTGGCTATGTCGCAATGATCAGGAATATATTCCACAGGTGACCTACTTCGACTTCATCTTCAATCTACCGCAGCAGATCATTAGCCTGAGTACATCAGGTGCGGTTCCAGAAGGACATAGACTCCAGTGCACTAGAAAGCCTGACCCCTCGAATCAAATCTTGTGCACAGGTGCTCAATAGATTACTTCCTTGCGTATTCTTCTCATGTATTGATAGGTTAGTGTCAATAGTCTTTAGTTTACATTTTTATGTGTTGATTAGCCTTGATTCTGGTTTATGAAGATCGCTTGTAAGTAGTTACTTTTTTCAAACCTTTTTACTTTATTTTATGAGCTTATTTTGCGTTATTAGAGTGCTCGCCAAATTATATTCATGCGTCATTTTTTTTTCTCATGTATTGATAGGTTAGTGTCTTTAGTCGTTAATTTACATTTTTATGTGTCGATAAGCCTATATTTCTGTTTATGAAGATTGCTTGTAAGTAGTTACCACAGCAGTATTTATGTTTTTCAATGTTCCGCACTGACCTGTGTTATTCAATCTTCTGCGCTAAAAATAATAATTATTACAGCAGTCGCTCACTTCATTGGCAGAATTGTGTTATTCAGAGAAACGTGTTACTCATAAGCAGTATCGTGTCATTCATAAGCAGGATTGTGCTATTTCAGTGAACTATTTCAGTGTGTTACTTACTTCCAGTGTGCAAACATTATAATTACAGCAGTCGCTCACATCATTAGCAGTGTCGGGTTTTTCAGTGTTCCGTACGGTCAATGTGCACACCCATGACAGGCTGCACCGTATGTTCGAAGTTCACCCAAATGGTCAATAATACTGCAAATCATGATTAATCTAGCAGTATTTGTATTATTCAATATTCCGCATTACAGCAGTATTTGTGTTACTCAATGTTCAGCGCTAGAAATAATAATTATTATTATTACAGCAGTCGCTCACTTCATAAGCAGGATTGTGCTTTTCAGTGTTTAAATGTTCCGGTTAGTGTTCCGTACTTATCGCATTCCCAGTGCGCAATCATTTTTATCAGAGCAGTCGTTCATGTCATTAGCAGTATCTGGTTTTCTATAGTCCCGTACTTTCAGTGTTCTGCACTGCAGTGTTTCTGTACTGAAAATCGACATTGCTAGACCAGCCTGTGACATCAAGCAGTAGGTTCACCACCATCTCCGAGTCCAGTCTTAGTACATCCTCCTCCCCCCCCTGACCTCGCCTACCTTCTCTTGTCGGCCTCGGCTGTATCAGCCCATAAACGCGCCTGCTTGCCGACGTGCAGTGGACCTACATCCACCACCCTTCCCATCCCTCATCATACAAACACGATCGTGCACAATATAAGGTCACGGGTCCTCCTCTTAACGCAGAGCCCTAAGATGATAAGATAATGAAACGCTCTCTAAGCCCCTTCAACAAAAAAAAACTCTAAGTAGTCCACTTCACTGAGACTTAACCTTGAATTAAGGACATGTCGTCCCACAGCCACACTGCCAACAGGAGCAAATCCTGCTGCATGTGTTATAGTGGAACATGCGAGAAATGCGCATGCGCCAAGAATAACAGAGCCTGCATATCATGCAGAAGCCAAAAATGCACCAGAACCAGCAAGCCTATAAGCATAGAGCTACCGCATTGCCCACACACTCCGGTGGCCAGAGCATGTGCCCCAAAACGCGATAAGGAGAAGCCTACCCTCTCCCACAAAGTTGCTCTTTCGGTGACAGATACTCACCCAAAGCTGCTGAGCACTTCATCTCCCACCCCATGTACCTCTGGAACTGAGTCCATAACTCCGATTTATTCCTTTGATACAGAGCCTTTAATCGCCCCCTAAACAGAAAAATCCGCAACAGTAAAGCCGGCTCACTCTGAAGCATCAGGCACCAGTACCGGTTCAACAGAAAATACCAAGGCCCCTAAGACAATACTCATTGGTGATATCCTCATGAGAAATGTGCTAACGTTCGACCTTTCAGATGGATGTACTTTTGAAAAGATAAATATTAATGACTATAGTGCTCTGTCTAAAAACATTGAGAGTTCAAATTCATTCAAAAATTACATTATTGTTCTCACGGACTACGTCGGAAATGAAGTAGTAGTCAAGATAACCACATCAATTTTAACGAAAAACCAAAATGCTAAGATGTACATGGCAGAACCCCTCAATCTAAAAACAATTGAACAGAGGCACCGTTTCATGAGTCTTTGCCACTCTTTGAGGCTCAAAGTTATCCCAACAGGCAAACTAAGAGACGAATTCACTGGTGCCTCCGACGAACGATTGTTTCATTCAGAGATTGCTAGTCTAAACAATAGAGAAATTATCAAATTTTTCAACACGATAGCACGTTACGTTCCTCAGAGGGTTGAGGTATTGCCATCCCTGTACAATAACAATGTCAGAAGCAAGCAATCATTACTCTGGTCTCCTCCCATCATCTACTTCTCTCCATCATATAGCTATCATCTCGTATCATCACCCCATCACACGTCAGCAAAGGACATCTACTCGCAGACAACTTACATCCCAGCTCCCTCTTATCAACCCCAAACTAAAATTGAAACTAGAAATCACCAATCAGTTACTCCTTATCATCCCAACACAATTAGCTCCCATGCAACGACTTTTCAACACGGTCGCAGCTATAGCGTCCCCTCAGCGCCTCGTCATTTCTCCCTTTTCTCCTCCTCCACTCTACACTACTCCCACAAATTCGTCTAACTATGCTTGCAGCACAGCCCCAATCCTCCCCTTTCGCTACCATTCCTTTACCTCAGCCCAAACTTCGACTATACCTATTCCGCTAATCCCTCCCATATATTACCCCCCTCCATCCGTTCTTTCCTCTAGCTCCCACTTTCGCTGCCATTCTCTAACCTCAGCCCAAACTCCAACTCTACCTATCCCGATAATCCCTTCCATACATTACCCCCCTCCACCCATGCCTTCGTCGAGCACAGTTCAGCTATCCTCAGCCGTGCCCCTCTCCAATCACCGATCTAAATTTCTTTCCCATGGTTCTGTTCGGTCTCCCCAGCTCCAACCTACCCTCAACAACAAAGAACAGAACCGAAAGCAAGGATATCCTTATCATACAAACAATGCCACTCGAAAATTAGCAGCCAGATTCCTAGATAATGTCAGTAAGAGTGTTGCTGCAAGAGCATATTAAAAATCTAAATGAGGGTGGTGTTGCTGGCAGAAGAAACAATAGAACGGATGAAAGAATGCCATAGCAGAAGACGGAAAACTTGCAACAATTCTCCAGGAACGCCAACATCGACACCAGTCTCAATGACTTAAGATTAAAAAGACAATCAACACTAGCAGACGGACATTGTATGATACACGCGGTGAAAGGATTTCTAGTAAAACAAACAGGACTTAACGATGAAAACCTCTTAGAAGTGATAAAAACCAAAGCAATGGAGGAATCCTTCAATTACATAGCCTTCACTGAGCATAAAAAAGATGATAGGTTCCTCTCCGAGTTACAAAAGTATTTTGAAAACAAAGTCCCCACAATTCTTAGCAACGCACTCAAAATACAAATCACAATCCTAGATGAGACAAACCCGGACATCGTAACAAAAACTGTAATTAATCAAAACAACCTCATGAGTGATGAAGCTGCTCAATACTCAATATTCGTAGTCAAGAAAATGGACCACTACAGTTGTATTGCACCAACCCACCCGCTGAAGCCACTTTTCGAACAACAAAATATTGCAGCGAAGCGAAACAAGCATGTGGAAACAAATGTGCAGTGTTCCAATAGGTATTCCCCTCTGCAATACGACAATGATACATCCATATTCGATGAAGAGATACCTCTGCAATCATCTCAAAGAGTCACCACCTGTCTTGTAAGTAAAAACAAATGACTAGAGGCACAAACTGTTCAAGCTGGAAGCAGCGACCACCCCTCAGCAACCAAATCCGCAAATACCCATAAAAACCTAGATAATATCGTGATTAAACATATAAACGTTAGAAACTTATGAACAAAGATTGACCACATCAAAATGATGATGAAGGAGGACTTAATTGACATTCTATGTCTGACTGAAACCTGGCTGGAATCTGATATTAACACTACCTTCATCGAGATTGACGGCTTCAATGTTTATAGAAAAGATAGAGAAAGAAAAGGAGGTGGAACCGTGATTTATGTGCTAGAAGAATATACCTCTTCTGAAGTAATGCTTAACGACAGCAATGAAGTTGATGACCTTTCGGTGAACATCCAGGTACGATGAAACAGATCGTTTGTTGTTAGTTTTTTTTTACAGACCACCCAAAACAAGTGTACAGTCTCTTCAATACACTGAAGAAAGATTTCGTTAAGGCTATCCTCCTAGGAAAATCGCTGTACATTCTGAAATCCAACAATATGAAGCCGATTTTAGACAGACTCGGGCTGCAAAAGCTCATAAAAAGTGCAACAAGAATTACTCCCGAATAACAAACTGTATTGGATCTGCTCATAAGTAACAACCCGTCTTCCATTGTTACCACAGACGTGGAGCCCAATTCTTTCTCGGACCACCATGAAATAAACTGCACCATTAACATCAAAAAAGAGAAAAAACACGTATACGAAATAACCTGTCGTACAAAACGAAATTACACCGCGGTTAACTTCAGAGCACAACTAGTGGCAAACGTCGAGATTATAAAACCAATCTATTGCACAGATAACGTCACAGAGCAAGCCCAATTACTCACAGACTATATTCTCTCATGTCTGAACGCTGTGGCGCCAACGAAAACTAAAACAATGAAAAACGTGCCGGTTAAATGGATTACAGAGAAACTGCGAAATGAAATTGCACTTACAAAATATCTCAAACACAGAGCAAAACGAAGCATCACTTGGTTAGAACTATTTCTAATTCAAAATAGAAGAGACAAAAGAGAAGTCAGGAGGACAAAAATTAAATACCATCATGAAGAACTAGAACAGTGCAGAAACAATCAAAAAGAATCGTGGAATGTACTGAAAAGAATTGTTCCCTACAAAAAAAAATATCACCTCGCCGACTTATTCGAATACTCAAGCAACTTCAGAGAAGTTCAACATCTACTTCGCTGGAGTTGGGATACAGGTTTTTGAAGAGATGACCCAGGAAGCTTATCAAAGATTACAGAGCGACGCAACAGATACATGGAGTCCAAATGCTTTCGATAGAGACAGCGACCGAGATGCAAACGTCAAATGGAAACCAAAGCAAGTATTGCAACACGAAGTAAAACGAGCTGTGTTTGCCTTGAGGAACACAAATTCTACAGGAATAGATGGTTTAGCCCTTCAATATCTGAGAGACAGCCTTATAGTGACCTTGCCTTTTATCAGCACAGTTATTAACACCTCCATAGCTAGTGAAATTTTTCCTGAGATCTGGAAGCATGCAATTATAAAAACAATTCATAAATCTGGGGACAAGAATGAACCATCCAACTTTAGACCGATCAGTCTTCTTCCTGTCCTATCCAAGATTCTAGAAAAGGTAATATCTATTCAATTGATTGACTACCTCGGATCAAACAAGCTGTTCAATGCCTGCCAGTATGATTATCGGCGAAAATTGTCGACAGAAGACGCACTTATGAGCATCACTGAAGATCTGTACAAAAACTTTGATGAGGGGCAGATATCTCTGCTGGTATTGCTTGACTTATCGAAAGCATTCGACCGTGAAAGCCATACAATACTTCTTAACAGGCTCCGCAACATCGGAGTTGGCCCTTCTTGGTTTGAAAATTATCTGATGAATCGACAACAATCAGTTAAACTCGAAAACGCAACTATGTCAAATCCAGCCACAGTTGCCTTTGGGGTTCCTCAAGGTTCGATACTTGGCCCTTTTTTGTTCTTGTTTTTTGTAAATGACATCGACTGTAAATTACCAGAAAATCAAGCGAAAATGGTCATGTACGCCGATGATGTTCAAATATTGTTTTCAAAAAATGCCGTCGGATCTGAATGCACTGAAAGACGACTCTGAGACAGCCGAAACTAATCTGAAATCTTGGTATGATAAAAATAGACTCAAGCTCAACTCTGAAAAAACAAAATGCATCTTTTTCGGCTCAACCCAAAAAGAAAAGCAGTTCCAATGAATTTCTCTATCAGGATAGGCAAATCTGACATTTTTTGTTGAAGATAAAGTTATAAGTCTGGGAGAATGATTTGATCCCAATCTTTCCTTCAAACACCACGTAACTACTATGTGTTCCAAGCTGAATAGAACACTTTTGTTCCTAAACTCCGCAAAAAAATAATTGAATTTCAAATCAAGATTACTGATTGTCCACGCTTTAATATTTTCTCATATTAACTACTGTCTTTCAATTTGGGGGAAATGCACCAAAACCCAAAGAGAGAAAACGATACCACGTAAGTCCTCTCCTCGAAAATTACAGTGGCTCAATATCGACAACAATTTACACTCCATGAGTCGATCAGAATTCATAAAGATCTTCTAGAAAAACATTCACCCGGCAGTCAAAGACACATGTATTCCCGAGGTGAAAAGAACAATCGATTTACAAGAAATAATGATACTCTGCATGTTGAACACAGGAAAACCGAAACTGCCTGTCGAGCTTTTTCGATTACTGGACCAAAATCCTGGAACAACCTACCATCAAGCTCAGAAATCTTGAATCCAACAAGTCCTTCAAGAATAGGCTTAATGAACATCTGTTGACCAATCAATTCAAAACCGTAACTTTGACAATAACCAGAAAATGCATTTCTGTTCATGAGCGACCACCACCACCAACCACCACCACCATAACTCTCAACATTGAGTCACCATCTAATCGTTTTAACTCAGACGATACATATGTTTTATATGTTGTTACCGATCACAATTGTCTTTGCCAGTTACCATAAGAGTTAACTAGCGTTTTGTCTGGTTCTATGTTTTAAATGTTTCTGTCGTTTTAGTATAAAAAAATACGAACTCAGTTTTTTCGAGGAACGATAGCCAGCGTCTAACTTGACAAAGGTTTACTCGATGCTAATATAATTCATTCAGTTATTTCTAACTATTACCGTACATTTTTGATGATACAATCATTGCCTTAATTAGCTAACAATTTACTTGTATTCTATAATTCATCCAACTTGTGTACTCCAGCATTGTATTATTTCTGATTTTCAATCATTTAATCATTTCCTAACGGCCTTGAAGTGTGTATTTGTTTATTCAATTGTTTGGCGTGAATTTTAGGTATGATTGTTTTGTATAACTCATGTAGCCTATTCACCCCTTCATTATTAATACAATGGTTTCGACCCATCCTCACAAAAGGTTTGTGCTTGTCGATTTTCCCAACCCTATATTGTATTCATATTTTCTGTATAACTCATATCCATCCATATCTTTGTCATCGTACAATAATGTAGACTACTCATTACAATATGATAGCAGATTTTGATGTCCCAACCCCATGTTCTCGGGACTCTAACCACATGCATGCGTGATTTTGCCACCACATATATTTGTTATTTTCCACACCCATGTATTTTGTTGTTTATCAGCCCCCAAGTATTTTTATTTCTCAACCCCGCGTGTCACTGGTTTTTCCAACGCGAAGTAGTCGGAATTGTTTTGTCAAAATAGACATTTCTATATTTACACAGATGAAACTATTGTAATTAATATATTAGCTCCATGTAATCCGAACCGGCGGCATCTAGAGATGAGCAGTGACGAATTCAAATTGAACTTTCGAGGAACGATAGGTAGCTCCCAGCTTTGACAGAGGCCAACTCGACGGGAATATATTTTATTGAATCATATCTACCATTTACCGTAACATTTTTGAGGATACACTCATTGTCACATAAGCTAATATTGTGCTTCACCTATTATACCGGAAGTATATTGATTCGGTTTCTGTACTCCAGTATCGAATTATTCTTATTGTCAATCATTGAATCATTTCCTAGCGGTCATGAAGTGTATATATTTCAGTGCTATGTATATATTTTATGAATAACTTATGTAGTCTATTCACCATTACATTATTTCCTACAATGTTTTATACCCCTCTTTACTATATGTTAACGCATTTCGTCATAAAATATGTATATCCAGTGCTATGTATGTCTTTTATGTACAATTTATGTCACCTATTCAACCATTTAGTATTCATATCTTACCCAATCTTCACAATATGTTATCGCATTTTGATTTCCCAACCCCATGTTCTCAGGATTTCTTAGCTTCATGTGTTGGCGGTCTTCCCAATCCTGTGTATTTCGTAATTTTCTCAACCCCACGAATTTCGTGATTGCCCCACCCCATGTATTTCGTGCTAGGCATTCCTGATTCTTACCTCAAATAAGATGCTGGCTGTCGATCATTAATTATAATATTATAATGTATAATCTGTCGCAAGAAATCAGAACCAGCGGCGAATTTCAAATTGAATTTTCGTTTACGTTAACTCAAATAGTGTTCACGGCTATGAAGTTTTATGTGTACTATTTTAAAAAGTTGAAAACCCATTGCCAGATAATTGATGTAAAGGATTTGGTATAAAAATTATACTAAATGTCATCCATATATGTAGGTATGTGTGTGCACATATGAATGTGTATTATACTGATTGCCATCCATACATGTAGTTTAGTGTGCACATATGAATGTTTATGATACTGATTGTTCATCCATATATGTAGGTAGGTAAGAGCACATAGGAATGTGTATTATACTAATTGTCATCCATATAAGTAGGTGGGGGTGTGCACATATGAATGTGTATTAAACTGATTGTCTTTCATATATGTATGCAGGTGTGTGCACATATGAATGTGTATTACACTTATTGTCATCCATATATGTAGGTAGGTGTGTTCACATTTGAATGTGTATTTGTATGTGTACATGTATGATGGTATATTGTGAATTCCATTCAATTCCATGAAGGCGAGCCAGCAGCACACTAGAGGTGAGCTGCGATGTATCCATTTTGGATTTATAAATCCCATGCACATGTGTTTTTTATAAAATTTTCAATAACATATTTTGTGAATCATGTTTTGAAACATGAAGTAGCTACAAACCGGCCGCCGACAGATGTGCTGTCACAAATTCACGTTATCTCTCGTTGAGCTAATTCAGATAGCGCATATGAAAACTAAGTTTGATGTATTAAACCTAAGTATTGAAAACCCATTGCTAGACGATGGAAACAAACGATTTAATAATAATAATAATAATGTTCAACGTGATATATGTAAGTTCTTGTGGACGTCGATCTTGAGTTTCATGGTTTTGTTAGAGAGGTTATGCCGCAAGTTGCTCATTGTTGTAGTGGTATAATTAGGTCATCAGTGAACAGGAGCCCAGCTTTTCATGGCTACACTCTTTGAAACTCATGTCAGCCCCATTCTTGAAAACTGTACCTTTGTATAGATTCTTGGTTATGTCCAGGATGTGACTTTGCTCGACGTTATTCAGAGACGATGGGTTAAACATATGCATGGTATGTCTGAAGTATTGTACCGTGACCGGGTGTTACCTCAAAATTTTGTTATATGTCAGTGGGAGCTGGCTGAGAAGTGACCTAGGAAAGCATTGTAGAGTTCGTTGTAATGACACATTGGGCTTAGATTTTGGCCTGCTAGAGGCAAAGCATCAGTTAGGTCTAGAATTTTTTTATAGATTTGAACAGGTATCGTAGTAAAAATAACATTATTCCCATTAACTCAGTGTCAAATGTCAGATATTTTTGGTATGAATGTTGTGTTATTAGTATACGATCTTAGTCATAAACCAGATCACGTGGGATATTGGAGTAGGATTTGTCATCTGGGTGTGGTAGGATACACCTTATATAGTAGTTAATCATTGTTGCTTAGAGTAGAGTATAGAATCACATTTTGCAAATTTTTATAGTTGTTGTTGTATATTTCGATTGGTTATCAAAGGAATATTTATGTATAAGGTATGAATTTGCCTAATTCCATAAATTATTGGATATAAAATACACTTAATTGGATGTAACGATCCAAAAAAATGATATGTTTCACCTCTCGACACCGGATTTGAGTCCGGTTCCATGACGACTAGGAGAGCTAATCTACCGGATTTGTGTTGAGTGTTAGTGTTAAAAAATTTCAACAATTTAATGTACATTTCAATTATGTTATCTGCTAGCATGAATTTACTAGAGGCTTATTCCCGCATATTTTTTCTTCTATAAATGTTTGTAAGACGTTTCCAGTTGTTCTCTTAGAAGTTATTGATCAATTCAGGCTTTGTTATGAGATTGCGTTCCAATTCAGAATATGTCTTATTTGAGCGTTCACAATAAACACAATAGCAATTTTCACTATAGCTCTGTGATGATGGCCGTAATTCTAACCATCCCATCCTATCCTAACCTAATCTAACCATGGATTATGTATTTTTTACTGTCGTTTATTTCATACGTCATTTATTTCTTCATTGATATAAGCTTTTTTTGTATCAAATCTATCCACTTGACTCTGTAGTTTTACCAATCTTTAGCCGATTGTGTGCCTACATATATACAT
>SDVV010012413.1:0-15468 GCA_016164225.1 Gammarus roeselii
AAATATCTTCTTGCTTGATCAGAAGGTGAGAGATTAAATACTGGATCTTCAAATTAATTTGATGAGGTTTCACCCACGACGAACGTTTTGCTATTCATTAGCTCATCAGGTGGGAGAAAATACAAATCGAAAATCTTCAAAAATACGAAATTAATGACGCTGGTTATACCCAAAAGGAGTATCCACATTACGAAGTTTCAGAAAATGATCAAACTCAATACAAAAGCCGCAAAAATAAACAAGTCCAAGATCGACTTCTTCTGGTACACAGTCCTGGCTGAGAGAGGTGAACGACTGAAGTCTAAAGCAGTCCGGTTGAGGGAGCTCTCACTCTCCCTGTAGAGATGGTGAACTACAAAAGACGGACAGCAGAACTTGCACTCCAGCCAATGCTGACCGCTAGAAGATCCAGATGTTTCGTTGGATGAGCAGATGAAGAGAGATGCGTAGCTGGAAATCACCGAAGTCCGGGAAAAGGAGCTCGCACTCTCCTTAAAGGTAAGAAGATGAACTTCAGGAGAACCTGCTAAACACCAAACTCCAATGCTGGCTCACACTTGAAGCGACGATCAGGACAGGCAGACCCCCGTAGATGTTGGGCACTTGTTGCCGACCACACTGCCATATCTTCTAAATAGATTCACAAGATGAAAGGATGGCGAAAATATATTCTTGCTTGATCACAAGGTGAGGGATTAAATACTGGATCTTCAAATTAATTTAATGATGTTACACCCACGACGCACGTTTTGCTATTCATCAGCTCATCAGGTGGGAGGAAGTACAAATCGAAAATCTTCAAAAAATACGAAATAAATGACGCTGGTTATACCCATAAGGAGTATCCACATTACGGAAATTTCAGAAAGTAATTAAACTCAATACAAATACCGCAAAAATAAACAAGTCCAAGATCGACTTCTTCTGGTACACAGTCCTGGCTGAGAGAGGTGAACGACTGAAGTCTAAAGCAGTCCGGTTGAGGGATCTCGTGCTCTCCCTGTAGAGATGGTGAACTACAAAAGACGGACAGCAGAACTTGCACTCCAACCAAGGCTGACCGCTAGAAGATCTAGATATTATTAGGTTCCGTTGGATGAGCAGATGAAGAGAGACCGTAGCTGGAAATCACTGAAGTCCGGGAAAAGGAACTCGCACTCTCCTTAAAGGTAAGAAGATGAACTTCAGGAGAACCTGCTAAACACCAAACTCCAATGCTGGCTCACTCTTGAAGCGACGATCAGGACAGGCAGACCACCGTAGATGTTGGGCACTTGTTGCCTACCACACTGCCATATCTTCTAAATAAATTCACAGGATCAAAGGATGGCGAAAATATCTTATTGCTTGATCAAAAAGTGAGGGATTAAATACAGGATCTTCAAATTAATTTAATGATGTTTAACCCACGACGCACGTTTCGCTATTCATTAGCTCATCAGGTGGGAGGAAATACCAATCGAAATCTTCAAAAATACGAAATAAATGACGCTGGTTATACCCATAAGGAGTATCCACATTACGAAATTTCAGAAAATAAAAGGGCAGTGAGTTCTCTACTCCACCTGACAGGAGCTGCTGACTCAGCTTTCGTCAGAGGGAATAACTTAATTGCCGCGTATGACAGTTGATGGAACTTCAACACTTCACTAAATTACTGTTAGCCGGGGCTCGAGTAACTGACAATCAAGATTCAGTCCCATATACGCCCCTATCGATTAGATATCAGTAAAAATTGTATTTATTGTAATGTTTTTTTTTTGTGCCCAAATATCTAGTCACAAGACATGTTTCTTGCTAAACAGATCAAGTAATTAGCCAGGCTAATGCGCAATGATCTTCGGGTAACGCTCACTGACCGTGTTCTTCAAATAAATGTTAATCGATGGTTAACGAGCTATCAGACGAGAAATGAAGCAATAGGGCTAGTTACAATGAAGGTCACTAATCTGTATGTGTCATAGAAATGCAAGTCTCCATAAGTTTTCGGATAATCTCTAACCTGTCATTCCCTTCGTTCTAGATTGTTCAAACAAATGAGTGTGTGTCAAATTTGCCATCGGAAGCCTACTAATCCTGTAGAATTCAGCTGAAGACACGAATGTTGCGATACTTTAACCCATTTAGGGAGCTTGCGAAACTGTTCATTTCTGAGATATCGATCATTTAGCTCACGACTGCTGATTTTTGACTACACTATTTTATTTATATCAATCTACCGCATGGAACCTCAACCCATGGTCCCAGCATTCCTCAAAAAAGTTTTCGTTTCTTTTTCTGCCCACGTCGGACCCCGACTTCGACATCCTCGAACAGTATCTTTGATGGGCTCTCTTATATGATGTTTGGCAAGCCTTCATTGCTCTTGGCTGTTGAACATATGAGATGCTCCTAAATAGCGGATTGGAAATGGTCGTCAGCATGATCGACATGAGCACTTTTCTAGTGGTTAGGGGTGAAGAAAGGAGAGTATTGACTGCACTCCGGTTTTCTGGGAGCTGATTTTTGATGAACAGTGGGAGAAAAAATACAGGGATTGATGCAATTGCGGGAGTTTACTACAGCATCGACAACACAATACTGCCTTTAAATTGATTACAGGCAAAGAGTAAACCCTGGCAAGGACGGTTGACAGTTCTTGCATTTGCCTTGTTCATATACACTCAAGCATTTACAACTGAAGAGTTGTCACTGATACACAAAATATATAAACTGAATCACTGAAATAACTTGAAATATTTGCGATCTCTTTTGTTGAAGTATTGCACGGTAACAATTTGATGTGTAACGTTATGAAATATCATTCGCATTGCTACGTAGGCAAATTGACGATGAATATAAACACATCGGAGCTCAAGTTGACTTTAAACCGGTTGCATTATATTCTACCGACCGATACAAGGTTACGTAATGTCTCCCTAGCTGTTGGAACTCTTTATGGATGGAGTGGTCAAGGAAATAAACGCTAGTGTATTGGGTCGAGGATAAGAGTGGTTAGGAAGAAATTATCGGAATTGGCAGTTGTGTCAATGGCTATTTGAGGAAGGTACGGCACAGGTGACAGATTCGAAAGTTTTGTAGGCTTGTGTCGGAGTTAGGGAGAGTGTGAGAGGAGGAAGTCATGAGTTAATGCGGGTTAATAAAGCAGTGAGATGTTTGAGGAACGATGATGCAAGCAGAATCAGGGTCCGCCTAAATGGAGAGTTATAGGAGGAATTTCATGGTATTTTAGTACCTATTCGCATGGTTGACTGCTGAGAACTAAAGTCAATCTAGGGTGAAGGGAGGACTTAATGGGATTAGTGCCCGCAGAGTGTAATGATCTGTAGGAAATTGTGTTTAGAAGGACATTGCGTACAGAAACAGAAGAATTAAAGGATTTGCAGTTTATTTCGGTACGATGACATGTTGGTAATTTGTAGAAACATCAGAATTCACAGATGATGTGTACCAAGTCTTTGTCAGTATGAGCGGTTCTGGAAATTCAAACATTTTCTACTAGATATACTTAATATTGACATAAAACTAAGTTAAGGGAGTAAATTTACGTCTAAATCACCCCAAACGATAGACATAATTGGAGGACACTCTTTGATCTCCATTCTTCAATACGTCATGACATTAAAACGTAACATCCGGACTCTTGGTTACAAGAAAATGAGTGAAATAAATGAGGTCAACAGATTTTCAATTAATTATGACAGGTACTAGCTGTTTCATTTAAAAACCAATAAAAATACTGCGAGTAAAAAATATCCAATAAGAGCTTGTATATTACTTGACTCAATGTTTAACATGCGATGACAATTTTTAAAAATAACTGCCTAGTTAAAATAAGTTATGCACGGGAAAAAAAAAATATTTTGAAGATTACTAAATATTGGATTTACTATTGAACAAGTATCTACATTAACGAGGGAACTGGACATCTGTGTGTATGAACAGAAAAATATTGTAAATAATAATTAATTATTATCCATAATATATAAACTGATATAAAACAAATAGTTGACAAGGTAAATTTAAAAGCGGAAGTGAATTAAGTTTGAGCATTTATGGATATACAAGTTCAAACAGGAAAAAATGATCAACGTGTGGAGGTGCATTTGCTGCTATTGGTTCTTATATCTATAGTAATCGGATCCCAAGTTTTAGCAGCTCTGTTTTTTAAAACTAGGTCAGTTTGTGTTGAGTTGCGGTGAGTTTGCAAATTCGTTTTGTTACGAAGATTACCCATAGGGTTATTTGTAATGAAAAATCGTAATAAATGTTAGTTAATTGATTCAAATCTCTGTAAATGAACACAGCAGCGAAAAAGTTGGAGATGTGACACAGTATGTGAATATTTCATTGACAAAGAAAAGGCAACGTGTGGTCACGGCTGCAAGCATGTGAGGGAGTTCGAATGACACGTTCTCGACTAAGAATGACTGGTCGTTCGTTTGTTTTCTAGGTAGAAGTAAACACGTTTATAGAATTAGTCAGAAATTACGAATTTTGCCACACAATTTTGATGATTTCCCGAGATCAAATGGGACGTGATCTTTCCAGTCAAGTCTCTAATCAACAATTATCCAGACAAACTTTGTTCATGCTACCGATGCAACTGGATGACATTTCAATTCGACCTGTGTTAGGAATGGGTATTCTTTTCTCTATCATGGCCTGCGTCCTGTCGACATTTAGTGTCAACTTATCGAATGGGAATCAGTTTAAAGTGTGAAACAATTGATCATTCGTATTAGTTATAGTATCTTTATGATATTTTCTGTTCGAATATACTGTAGTAGCCTCTGCGAAAAAGGCAGAGGTAACGTGTCATTAGTGCTTACAATCAATAATATATATAAGGAAGAGCAAAGGTCCGAGAATATACACTTACTAAAATATATAGCGCACTGACAGATAATGATTGTTTATTCCAACGCCCCAAGGGCTTTGTATCAGGAGAAAGCATTTGATCCAACCCCTTTCAATTGGACTATCCCTTCAATGCTGCAATTTTGCGATCTAAATCGGATGGTCCAATCAATCGGAGGCTTTGCTATGGTCCATAAAAGTTGCAACAGTGACTTTCATTGGATCGAACCCATGAAAGAAGATCTAAAGTGAATTTTAATAGAAGATGCTCTGTATCCATGAGATCCTGGGAACCATATCGATTTTGTCTAATTAGATTATTCGATCCACAGTCAGTATAGTCTACCATGGAAGACGTTTTCATAAATTTTGTTTATAATGGGCGGGACTGATATTGGGCGATACATTTTTTTTATGATTGTTTGCATTCATTTTCTATAAACTGAACTAACTTTAGCGATTTTGATTGGATCAGGACCAAATACTTGGTGATGTGACAAATTAAAAAGTTGGGTCAAGGAAGCTACAATTGTCACCCGGTATAGCTTCAAATACGTTGGTTGGAATAATATCGCAGAGGGGAGGACCCTAATTTTTCTCGCATAGACCTTTTTGAAACATCACATAACTTTATTTTTATCCAAGTTATCCGCAGCTTCCTCCTCTCTCACACTTCGCCAACTAGCGATACTAACCTACACAACTTCTCCTTCGAATCAGCCACCAGTGCCGTGTCATTTTCAATCAGTAACTGACTCAACAACCAACTTCGCCCGTTTACTCTCAACAGCTCTAATCAAGGACCTTTTATACTAGCGTTCCCCTCACTGACCACACTATTCATATAGAGCTTAAACAACCAGCGACACATAACAGAAGATGACCTTGTCACAGTCCCACAATCACAGTGAACTAAGTACTCGACTCGCTGCCCACTCTCCCACATGCTCTGGCCCACGCTTTCAACAAATTGTCTCCTACACCTCCGTTTTTTTGTTATGTTCGAAGGAGCATAAGAGGCGTATGGGGTGCGTCCTGCCTTCGGCAACTCCCATTCTGGGGAGTTGGCCTTGCGTCTACATTGTATCTGTATATATGTAGAGCTTCGAATACATTATTCCGAGAACATCAGTAGATGAAATCGATCCGGTTCAATGTTTCAGAATATGGACTCAAAGGCGAGGAGACTTCTCTAGTTAGCATACAAATGGAATCAGTTAGCCAGGCTCAAACGTCTCTGTATGCCGGTGAAATCCATCTCAACAGTTTGCACCGGCGCCGAGGCCGAGAAGTGAAACGCTTACCATGTCAAGTCAGATGGTCTAAAGACTACAAAACTAAGTAATTTGATTGTTATATTTCATCAATAACGAGAATATGAACAAAAAAATTGAGGTGGCGAAATACACATCGGGTAATTTATACTTTGATGGGATATTGAAACGATACGAGGGATTTTTTTTAAGCGACCAGTTGGTGGCCATAATTTAACCAACCAAACTGAACAATTGAAATACACAACAGAATAAATGGGCCTGGAAGATAAAGTATTCAGGTGTAATGAAATTATATCGTAACAAAAAATACGGTAATTAAAGTGATGTAAAGACCAGTCTGTGTTGGTGTTCGTTAACGCAATAGATTCTTATTTTAAAATGAACACATAATACTAAATAACAGTATATTTATGAAAGAGGATTTCATAGAAGCCAGTTTTGGGAAATTCGGATCATGGGCATGAGAATGGTTTTTTCCAAGCATCACGCAATTGAGCTCTACCTCGTCAACAATTTCAACAATTTACTCCTAAGGTGTAAATGCTGAAGATAAAAGAAAAAACATATTGTGAACGAAATATTTTGCAGCGAAAATAATGCAATTGTTAACCCATACTACAATGTAAATCTTTAGAGAAAAATTTATTTATTTATGAACGTTATGTATTTCAGTCTTCAAGGACAGTCAACATGCAAACGTATAATTCCTGGACTGCGAACATTGGTAAATACAGTAATTTCGTTCCCAAGATATATTGAGCCGCCTTCCCTAAAGAGCCAACAGTCTGACTTTTGCAGGGTTCTACGCACCACTGTTCTTTTTCATGAAGACGTTGCATCGTCTTATTCGACTCTTAAAGCTGATACTCATTCTTCTTTGTTACGAAGGGGAGTACACTTTTCCAGTGATTTCATCTTTCAACAAGTTCCTTCTGTGCTTGCTTGAGGAGAGGCTGTGTTGTGATGTGCTCCGGAAAATGAGGATAGGGCAACGGCGATTTACTGAGGATATTTCCTCTCTCACATCAATAATTCTGACAAGAGGGAAAAAGAAACTACATCGACAATATACCCAAAATACATCATGGGTGCACAGTATTAACGGTAAATAATAATAATGAAGAGCTAACAAGCACTGCATACACGCCTAATCTCGTCCAAACAGTCCCAAAATCCAGCCTTCCTTCCCCAAATCCTCGACTTCCTGTTTACCCCTAAGCTCGCCCGTACGGCCCACCCAACACACCCCCATGCACTACACCCTCTCCCCAAACCAGACAAATCGCGTGACTCTCCTACAGCACACACAACGCGGTGTTGCCTGCCAACCAGACTTCTGTATATCTTGCCCTGCCTGCCCTGCCCTGGTCCTGCCCTGGCCCTGCCCTGCCCTGTCCTGCCCTGCCTGCACTGCCCTGCTCATGTGATCTGTGACCGCAGCCTTCCTGCCTTGCTAACGATACATGCCTTCCCCCCCCCCCCTCGCCTCACCCCTCAGCTGACTTGACACACTAATCAGAGGTGATCTGGATACTCGCCGAAATATTGCTAATAGTGCCGATGAAGAGTGCGTATCATGAGCGTTAAATGTAAACCCCTTAAGGGAAAAAACTGTTCTTCTGTGTTGATATTGTAATGGTATTGTAATGATGTTGTAATGAACACGTACTAATCCCACAAGTGACCTACTCTGTCTGACTAAACAACTGGAAAAAAAAACGTTTCCACACTGTGAAAATCAGTGTAATTGGTGTTCTATTAGCTCGATTTCTTTATTTATAAATGTTATCGCTATTTCGAGTGTATTACCAGTTGTACTTTATCAATGTTATCGAGTGTATGGGTATAAGGAATGTGAGTATTTAAATGCAACTGATAATTTCACTGCACAATTATAATCTGTACACGTATTTCCGCACTGTTAAGAGACCTCTGTTAGGATGCCGCTTTAGCTCGTTTTTCTCATATTTTAGCTGTGCATGTGTTACCTGTCTGTCTAAAACAGTATTCTAAGATGTTATTGTTATTCCGATTTTCAACGTCGTTAAATCTGGCCTGCTCTGTGTAACCAAAACAAAAGTAACTTGTATCAGGTTGTATCATACCATTGTATCGTGTTAGGGGCTCATAAAAAAGTATTGTAGACAGTGGCATTTACATCACTCTGCTTAGAACCGTGTTTTGATTTCATAACACTCCATTTACTGAAATTAAATTAGTTTCTGTATCATCTTCTGATACCCCGTCGGTCATGTCTGGTACAAGCCTGATGCCCAAAATCCTGCTTTTGTCCCCACAACATCGAAAAGCAAAAGGGAGCAGCTCAGAATTTGTTAAGCTTTGCATTCAACTCACGCAAAAAGAGGTAACTCTGAGCTAATGTGTATCCCTCAATAACGCGCATTCAACTCACTCGCTTTGCATTATTTCTGTTTTTGAATCGTCGATAGAATCGTCACAACCCGCATGTAATTATTTCCGTTTTAATGCCGTTCTAAAGTTTATCCGACGATAACGCGCATTCAACTCACTCGCATTTGTATTAAATCTGTTTTTATATCGTTTTCGAATCGTCGATATAATCGTCACAACCCGCATGTATTAATTCCGTTCAAATTCCGTATTCGAATCGTCGATATAAGCGTTACGACCCGCATCTAATTATAGTTAGTACATTCATGTCTGCTATCTACAGGAAACCACGAAAATATAACTCAAGAAAACGATCCATTTTCCCACCGGTAAATTCTTTAACAGTCTATGATGGTTAAGGCTAAGCTGGAATATGGCATTTGCCACATCTCGCACGCCCCCGAACTAATAGTTTGCGATAGTTTTTCTACCTCTGCCAGAAAATTGCGCAACAGTCCCTCGCTGCCAGGGACTGTTGCCAGTGACTGTTCTAACTCTGCCAGCGCGCTGCAAACTATGTCAACAGGCAGATAAAATTCAACAAAAATCAGAGGAAATTAAACAACAGGCAAAGGAAATGAAAGCACAATTTAGTCATGCCGTCAATGACATGTCCAACACAACGAGAGTCAACAAGGATGCCCAGCAGCTAGCTACTGAATAAAAATTGGAGAACGTGTTGAAACAATTCCACGAATTCAAAGATCTGGTGAACAGCGAACTAGCAAAAGTCAAAACAACTGCTGAGGCCACCCCAAATCAAGTGAAAGAGAACTTTAAGTGCACCTAAACTCTGAATTATCCAAGAAGCTTACAGCTCTAAACGAAGAGAGCAATAAAAGCACCAACTCGACTGAAAATTCATTCAAATAAGCGAGGCATCGTACACTACGGTAGTAAGCAAGAGGCAGTCATGCTGTGACAATGCGCCACACGTTCGGCCACTACCTCACCACATACGACCCGACATACGTAATCGTTTTGCGTATTGCGCAATGAAATGGAATTTCAGAATACAGAGAAAAAATTTATGAATGGTGATTACAATGTCATCCCCCTCAAACCAAATCAGTGGAAAGGGAGAATTCAACTAAAAATACTCGGGCAAACAGATTTAAAAATCAACGAAATGTGGGGCATAATCGTAAAGGAAAAGATACCTTATTCTGAACGAATTCTAATTCAAGTCGGAGCTGAGGACGTGTTGCAAGCTGAATCGGCATTGAAAGGTACAAAACATGTTGAAAATATCAAAGGTTCACATGGGAACATACACGTCATTGGCATCTTGCCCCATCCGAACAAAAACACATACAAGTTAAGCAAGATGATCTTTCTTAACAATCGCCTAGCAACTTTCTGCAGAGCACATAAATCCCTTTCTCTGTCATTGGGAAACAATGATTGACTCAAAGTACTATAAACTTAAATTGAATCACCAACAAGGCTCGCATGAAAACGTATGGACTTGAAAACATCGGCGCTGCTCGCATAAACACGTAAACATCCTTGAAAACATAGGCGCTGGTATGGTCACCGAAAATAAGTAAAAGAAAGTACTCGCATCATATCCTCAACTCCGTCAGCAGAACCCGACGAGATGACCCAACAGCCTCCATCCGTTTCAACACTAGATACACAACAAATACAAGAGCCTATCAAAACATCACCGCATGTTCTAGCAAAAAAGTTCCTGTCACCAGTCCAGTCCGAGTTAGAGGCAAAAGTCACCGCTCCGCTCGTACAACCCGAGTAACCGAAAACGAAAGTCTTCGGTTACTCGGACTCAGAGTAGAAGAAGATTAGGTGGAGAAAATCAAGTTAATGTGACTAACGGTACTCTCAAATGTTACTATGTGAACGCTAGCAGTCTCCGAGACAAAATCGACGAACTAGGTATAATTATTGTAATGTACGAATATATCGACATAGTAGCAATCACAGAATTGTGAATGAAATTGAGCAGCGGGGCATTATTCGGGCCAATTTGCTCTTTCCGGTTACTCACTATTTCACAAAGATAGACAAGGCCGAGAGGGCGGAGAAGTGCTGTTTCTCGTGAAAAGCACTCTGCGAATATTAGGAGTCACTATTCCTAACAGCAGGCACGACATAGAGTCAATCCAAGTAGTCGATAAACATATAAAGTGTCAAATCACCCTCGACTATCAATCCCCAAAAAGCAAGGTTGCAGATGACATCGTCCTTTACAACACTCTCATCGATGTCGTCACAAGCCATCATACTATAGCTCTTGGAGACTTCAATATCCATGACATTGATTGATAAACTAACGAATGCACTGCAACTGGCCAACGTCTGATTGATTTTGCAGACGATAAGTTCATGAGCCAAATGGTGAAGACACCTACAAAAGGTAGCAATATTTTTGATCTCCTATTTCGTGCAAGCGACTCTCATTTCACGAACGTCGAAGTGGGCGAACCACTGGGAATGAGCGACCACAACTCTATAAGGATTTTGATAGATCTCGAGTTGAAAACGTCAACAAAAGGACAAGAAGTCCTTAACTTTATATCAGTCAATTTTGATGCTTAAGAGAGTTAATGGCGTCAGGAGATTTCCCCCTCGGACAAGATGTCAATCATCGCTAAACAATTTTTTGACTGCACTTAAAAATATCGAATGTGAACATACATCCCGCTCAAAGACACGCAAAGAGCAGCCAATCAGCCTATGATCTGGAAAGGAGAATTGCAGCGTCATCAGTCACGAAAAAAAGCAAAGCACCCGATAAAACAGAAACATCCACATTATGATATAGCAAGAAATGAATGCAAAATCAGCAGAAATGATTTAAAGAGGGTCCAGAAACGTAAGAAGAAGGACTATTAAAATGAAATTGCCGCCGATGCCAAAACTAAACTGAAACAATATTTTAGTTATATTTCGGGTAAAAAAAAAAATCAAGCTCTTTAATTGGTCCTCTCGAGAACTATGTTGGTGAACTAAATACGGACGACACCAACATGAGTCTCTTACCTAATTAATACTTTTGTTCTGTTTCTTCGTCGGAGAATCAGGATAATCCTAATCCTGAGGATATCATTGCGGAAAGACAAATTGAAGCTCTCAGCACAGTGAACTTTTCACCCGCAGAAGTTATTATATATATATATATAATAAATTGAAAGTCACAAAATCTCCAAGTCCAGACCAAGTTCATCCCAGAATTCTGAAGGAGACTAAAAACGAAATCGCCGAACATTTATCAAACATTTTCACCCAATCTCTCACAAATAATACTTGCCTCTCTAAATGTACTGTAGGAACTGGCACTAAAATGTCCCGTATCAATAACAGCCTGTTAGGTCCCGCGTTGATATCAGCAGCACGTGATCTCACGAGATTCTTACCTACCTCAATATTTTAGCTTGGGCCACTATTACCACTTATACTGAATCTCGGCACAGCACGTTCAGGAGGCGAGGAATTGAGAAACAACGTTCCAAAGAGCATAACACGTTTAGTGACACTGCTGGGTTTATAAAGTATTACAACTCTGCTCTAATCTTAGAGGAACGGAGGGTTGATGAATACGCTCGAAAACACAACTCTTGGAGGAGCAAAGTGTGGACGAATACGCTTGAACACACAACTCCTGGAGGAACGGAGTGTTGACGAATACACTTGAACACACAACTCATGGAGAATACGCTTCAACCCAACTCTTGGAGGAACGGATCGTTCACGAATACGCTTGATCACACAACTCATGGAGGAACGGAGTGTTGACGAATACGCTTGAACACACAACTCTTGGAGGAACGGAGTGTTGACGAATACGCTTGAACACACAACTCATGGAGTAACGGAATGTTGTCAAATACGCTTGAACACACAACTTTTGAAGGAACGGAGTGTTGACGAATACGCTTGAACACACATTTCTTGGAGTAACGGAGTGTTGACAAATACGCTTGAACACACAACTTTTGAAGGAACGGAGTTTTGACGGATACGCTTGAACACACAACTCTTGGAGGAACGGAGTGTTGACGAATACGCTTGAACACACAACTCATGGAGTAACGGAATGTTGTCAAATACGCTTGAACACACAACTTCTGAAGGAACGGAGTGTTGACGAATACGCTTGAACTCACAACTCTTGAAGGAACGGAGTGTTGACGAATACGCTTAAATATACAACTCTTGGAGAAACGGAGTGTTGACGAATACGCTTGAACACACAACTCTTGGAGGAACGGAGTTTTGACGAATACGCTTGAACACACAACTCTTGGAGGAACGGAGTGATGACGAATACGATTGAACACACAACTCTTGGAGGAACGGAGTGTTAACGAATACGCTTGAACACACAACTCATGGAGTAACGGAATGTTGTCAAATACGCTTGAACACACAACTTTTGAAGGAACGGAGTTTTGACGAATACGCTTGAACACACAACTCTTGGAGGAACGGAGTGATGACGAATACGCTTGAACACACAACTCTTGGAGGAACGGAGTGTTAACGAATACGCTTGAACACACAACTCTTGGAGGAACGGAGTGTTGACGAATACGCTTGAACACACAACTCTTGGAGAAACGGAGTGTTGACGAATACGCTTGGACACACAACTCTTGGAGGAACGGAGTGTTGACGAATACGCTTAAATACACAACTCTTGGAGAAACGGAGTGTTGACGAATACGCTTGAACACACAACTCTTGGAGGAACGGAGTGATGACGAATACGCTTCAACACACAATTCTTGGAGGAACGTGTTGACGAATACGCTTGAACGCACAACTCAGATTCGTTCCCTGACATTCAATGCAATTTGCTCAGTGGGAATTTTGTGCATTCTTTTACCCTTATTTATTCAGCGGAATATACTAATGAACAGTTGTTGCACTGCAATTGTTGTTACATTCATAAAGATACCAGGTTGAAAAAAACAGGAATTGAACAATCTACATATAGAGAGGGGAAACTGAGGTCTAAGAGGTGCCTTAATTAATATAAATAAACGTTAGAAATAAACATGTTACATATGCAGAGATCGAGTATTGTTTAATTGATGTCATGTCAGTTTATGACCTCTGTTGCTTCAGAACGCCGTGTGAGGATTTGAAGAGTGATTTACTTCACTACCGTCTCCAAGGAAATGTACAATTGCTTCATATAAATGAATTAAATAAATGTAAGTGGTCTTGTTCTTGGTGTAATGACCAAGTGAATCAGCAACCTGTTTCGTGAGTCATTCACTTTGCAGTGTCCAAAATATTTCCGCCTATTTGACAAGCATTCGAAGCATTTTGTCTCAGGTGCTGGAGAGAATAGAAAATGGACCTTCGTGAGCTGATGATGACACTAATGTACTGGCTCGACAGTCTTGTCATGCTCTCTCATTATGGTCTTGCATGAGAAAGGGATGGGTTACAACGCGACCTAAATCCATGGATATTCCAATTGTCTTAAAAAAACTCCCTATCGAGCCGTGCGCATTTGTAATAAAACTCAAGATGTAGTTAAATTTGAATATTGAACTTTTTAAATTCAAAATACAACATATACGAGCAATATACTCTGCAAGCCGAATAATTGCATCTTCCCAACTCTATTGACTACCTTGCTACAGCGTGTAGTCAATACACACGAGCAACCACTCAATGTTTACCATAAAATAATATTTCAAACATTTGCACGTATATCATATTGCTCAACTGTCTAACCGCTTACCCATGGTCCACATCGTCGTCGCCTTTCCGGCCTCCTACCTTTTTCCTGTATGAAATTTAATTTAGCCCCCAGCGAGCCGACAAACAACGTTTCAGTAGACCTATAGAGCATGTGTAAGCGAACATCTTAGCCCCATTGGGGCGGCCGCATAATCGACTTCAAATATTTATTGAACACAGAAATCCCGATGGGACAACAAGTCAAGAATACCCTAGTAAACAGGCTCGCGAACGCGGTCGGTATATTGTTGTTAAGTCTTGGTAATATGCATTAGTTTAAGTGCACTGAACATTAAACTGATGCTCATTCCATAGGCGCGTATTCATGTTTATAAAGAACATACATGGCCGAATAGGACACTGTTACTAGCTGCAGGCTCAAAAAGTTGGTAATGGTTCAAATGTTTCAATCAGTTATAGACGGGGTAGACAACAGTAGAATAGTTTACAATGTAGAGTTCTGGTGACAGTGTGGCGAAGAAAAAGCGGTGTCGTTCATTATATTTCGTTCGTGGTTTATAAATAAACACGTTATCAGGTAAGTAACAATACTGGTTACATGCGTTCACAACGCACCTAGGGGAGCACTCGTAATAAAAAAAAACATAATAAAATATCACTTAGTTCTGAACATCGCACTCAGCCCGCGAGGCACCTTCGTCAATAAACCTAATACCACCAATAAATAATACTTTGTTCTTTAGAAACTCGCCGTCAGTTTAGCCACAGACGAGAGGTCAAATAATACTTAATTAATTTGAACCCCGTCGCCCGAACAAAATTAAAGTGACTTAACTTGAGTATCTTGTAGCAATGCTTCAACAGTCAATAGACATACCCAATTAAAAATCAAGAGCGTATCTCCCGCGATTATTGTAGTACATGGTAGTACATGGTAGTGGATCGGAGCACATCGTCGTGATCTACTACGGTGTCCACAACGCTCAAGTGCTCCGTTGGCCTCCGGTGAACAGGCGAGCAGTATGCACCAGCGTAGCATGTCATGTAAATCAGATGATGGCCATCAGAGATGAGTAACCCAGAGGCCATCTTGTGTGTTTTGGTAGTCTGTTTCTCCAGTGCCCTACGGAGATGAAGACATGGCAACATCGTCGTCACTGATAAATAAAGCAGTCTCAAAGCACAGTCCACTGAATATAGAAGACAGTCCGATCCTAAGGCGGAAATTCGCACGCTCTCT
>SDVV010012414.1:0-15468 GCA_016164225.1 Gammarus roeselii
CTGGTAGGAGGTAATGTTCTACGCACTGGCTAGCTCAGCGTCGGGAACTGGTAGGAGGTAATTTTCTACGCACTAGCTAGCTCAGCTTTGAGAACTGGTAGGAGGTAATGTTCAACGCACTAGCTAGCTCAGCGTCGAGAACTGGTAGGAGGTAATGTTCTACGCTCTAGCTAGCTCAGCGCCCAGAACTGGTAGAAGGTGATGTTCTACGCACTAGCTAGCTCAGCGTCGAGAACTGGTATGAGGTAATGTTCTACGCACTGGCTAGCTCAGCGTCGAGAACTGGTAGGAGGTAATGTTCTACACTCTAGCTAGCTCAGTGTCGAGAACTGGTAGGAGGTAATGCTCTACGCTCCAGCTAGCTGAGCGTCGAGAACTGGTAGGAGGTGAGGTTCTACGCACTAGCTAGCTGAGCGTCGAGAACTGGTATGAGGTAATGTTCTACGCACAAGATAGCTCAGCGTCGAGAACGGGTAGGAAGTAATAGTTTACGCTCTAGCTAGCTCAGCGTCGAAAACTGGTAGGAGGTAATGTTCTACGCTATTGCTAGCTTAGCGTCGAGAACGGATAGGAGGTAATGTTCTACGCACTAACTAGCTCAGCGTCGAGAACTGGTAGGAGGTAATGTTCTACGCACTAGCTAGCTCAGCGTCGAGAACTGGTTAGAGGTAATGTTCTACACTCTAGCTAGCTCAGCGTCGAGAACTGGTTAGAGGTAATGTTCTACACTCTAGCTAGCTCAGCGGCGAGAACTGGTAGGAGGTAATGTTCTACGCACGAGCTAGCTTAGCGTCAAGAACTGGTAGGAGGTAATGTTCCACGCACTAGCTAGCTCAGCGTCGAGAACTGGTAGGAGGTAATTATTTACGCACTAGCTAGCTCAGCGTCGCACACTGGTAGGAGGTAATGTTCTACGCTCTAGCTAGCTCAGCGTAGAGAACTGATAGGAGGTAATGTTCTACGCACTAGCTAGCTCAGCGTCGAGAACTGATAGTAGGTAATGTTCTACGCACTAGCTAGCTCAGCGTCGAGAACTGGTAGGAGGTAATTTTCTAAGCTCTAGCTAGTTCAGCGTCGAGAACTGGTCGGAGGTAATGTTCTACGCTCTAGCTAGCTCAGCGTCGAGAACTGGTAGGAGGTAATGTTCTACGCACTAGCTAGCTCAGCGTCGAGAACTGGCAGGAGGTAATGTTCTACGCACTAGCTGGCTCAGCTTTGAGAACTGGTAGGAGGTAATGTTCTACGCACTAGCTAGCTCAGCGTCGAGAACTGGCAGGAGGTAATGTTCTACGCTCTGGCTAGCTCAGCGTCGAGAACCGGTAGGAGGTAATGTTTTACGCTCTAGCTAGCTTAGCGTCAACTGGTAGGAGGTAATGTTCTACTTTCTAGCTAGCTCAGCTGCGAGAACTGGTTAGAGGTAATGTTCTACGCTTTAGCTAGCTCAGCGTCGAGAACTGGTTGAAGGTGATGTTCTACGCACTAGCTAGCTCAGCGTCGAGAACTGGTAAGAGGTAATGTTATACGCACTAGGTAGCTTAGCGTCGAGAACTGGTGGGGGGTAATATTCTACGCGCTAGCTAGCTCAGCGTCGGGAACTGGTAGGAGGTAATGTTCTACGCACTGGCTAGCTCAGCGTCGAGAACTGGTAGGAGGTAATTTTTTACGCACTAGCTAGCTCAGCGTCGAGAGCTGGTAGGAGGTAATGTTCTACGCACAAGCTAGCTGAGCGTCGAGAACTGGTAGGAGGTAATGTTCCACGCACTAGCTAGCTCAGCGTCGAGAACTGGTAGGAGGATATGATTTACGCACTAGCTAGCTCAGCGTCGCAAACTGGTAGGTGGTAATGTTCTACGCTCTAGCTAGCTCAGCGTCGAGAACTGATAGGTGGTAATGTTCTACGCACTAGCTAGTTCAGCGTCGAGAACTGGTAGGAGGTAATGTTCTACGCACTAGCTAGCTCAGCGTCGAGAACTGGTAGGAAGTAACGTTCTACGCACGAGCTAGCTCAGAGTCGAGAACTGGTATGAGGTATTGTTCTACGCACTAGCTAGCTCAGCGTCGAAAACTGGTTGGAGGTAATGTTCTACGCTCTAGCAAACTTAGCGTCGAGAACTGGTAGGAGGTAATGTTCTATGCACTAGTTAGCTCAGCATCGAGAACTGGTAGGAGGAAATGTTCTACGCTCTAGCTAGCTCAGCGTCGAGAACTGGTAGGAGGTAGTATTCTACGCACTAACTAGCTCAGCGTCGAGAGCGGATAGAAGGTAATTATTACTTCGTTCGACGATAAACAAGGCATTACAGTTGACGCGACGAAACCTTGTTGTTCTTCACAGAACGTGGTCTCTAAATAGCTATGGACCTGGACCTGGTCATGATAGGTGAACCTTTATCGATGTAGGAGACCTTGATCAAAATTGCAATCCCTGGACCTGGGCAGATTTATGAAAATTACAAGGGAAAAATATATAATTACTTTCCACGTGGAAGTGCTTTAGTGAATCGATTTTGAAGCTACAGCAAAACTAGTAAAAAGTTGCAAAAATAATAATTTGATGGTAAATGATACAGAAAACGAATGTGAATAAAAAATGTACAATTTAATATAGTAATGAACCGAAGTCCGGTTAGAAATTTATTATATTAACCATTCGGAATTGAGATTGCTTGCTGAACATATCTCAATGGACTGATCCAGACATAGAAGATTGGTAACAACAAATACTAAAATAGTCATGGAAAATGATGAAAAATGTTAGTATGGGATCTGTATGCAGGAACTGTCGAGTCCACAGCTTCTAGATCAAGGTTTCTTTATTGATTAGTACGGTGCCTTACAAACAGGGGTGCGGAAGATACCGTAGTAGGGTGCAATGCACGCACGAGTGCGGCAGATATCGTAGGACATCGTTTACAAAATGGAAATCATGTCCAAGTCTCGAGGAAATAGTTGTAACAACTCAATTATTATTCGTATCGTTGCGCAATATGTTGCCCAACACTAAATACGTATTTATTCTGCTCGAGGTATCCAAGCGGGGCCAGCGAAGTAATTTTGTGGCATTACCAATTTATTTTCAGAGACACTTGCAATAATAAATCATACAATCGGACATTCATTTTATTGATTGTTTCTTGAAGGTTTGAAAGTTAAAAGTATTGGGGTTGTATAATTGTTTTATCAATAATAAATTCCTAGTTTTTAAAGTATACAGAGCGCTTTAAACAAATCATACACAAATTCCATTGGCATCATTCGGAAACTAAAAATCAAGAGTTTTAGATGAACTACCTGTGGAAGATTACACCTTTTAGGTGTCACCCATCAACTGCAATACACGAGCGACCGTAAGACAAACTTCTCGTCTTATGTACTCCTTCAAATCTGCCCAAGTCTCCGGCTTATTGATGTAGACGGTTTCCCTCTAGATAGTTCCAGAGAAAATGGTCTGGAGAATCACGTCTGAGAAGTAAATATAAATGTCACGTTTGAAAAATCCCGAGGATTTTTTTATCGTGGGAAGGTCGAATTTGCAGCAGTGCAGTCGCGGTGATACGGTCTTGTTCTGCTTTCACGAGAAAAGCTGAGGTTTTCGGAGGAAAAGCAACCAAAAATCCCCAAGGATATAAATTGCACCTAATCTTACTGGCATGGCATCGTTTTACAATGTGCACTTGCCAGAAGAAGTAATGAAACGTATAGCAACGTTTCACCATCATTGAATGGATCCGTCTTATAATAGAAATTAAATTGTCCTCGATCAGGAGGTTTAACTGCACAGTAGCGAAAGAAAATTCGCTTATGGCTAGCCTAAAACCGGAATAACAAATTAGACTTTTCCCGCGTGGAATTCAACTCAATAAGAATTTTTTACTGTTTTTATCTGGAGAATCCTTCTTAATGGATAACATAGATTACATTTTCAATAGTTCAAATACCAAGCGATAAGTGATCATTTGAGATTTCACTTAATCTTTAATCATGAACAAATTTTCTTCCGCTACTGCACGTAAGTAGTGTCCAGAGTACTGCACGTAAGTAGTGTCCAGAGTACTGCACGTAAGTAGTGTCCAGAGTACTGCACGTAAGTAGTGTCCAGAGTAACATCAACTTGGAATGCTGACGGTCTTTTTTGCAGATGTCTATTTTTTTTTATAGAAGTAGGACAAACACAACTCAATATCTTTCACAAGTCGGCTATAAGGAAATCGCATGTATGTAGACAGAGAAATTAGGTACACCACGTTCGTCAGATTTGATCTTTCAATTACGATATGCAAGTTGGAATACTTGTTTGATATTTAATGACCTTTACATAAAGACACATGACTGCAGAAAAATGCAGATGGTCTCTTGTCATCGACAGTTGCAGAACCCACCTCAACGATTCAACGAAAATTCCTGATATCAGAGCATATATTATGGCAATTCTCCAGCTGTCGGAATATTTATGAAACTGTAACGATTCAGAAGCACAATCAGGCATATGCAGCAGTGCCGGGCCGTCCTCAAGGATTGCTGAACCGCTCACTTCTGAAAGCGCAATCTTGTTCTTTTACTTCAAATGGGAATTGACAGAACAGATGCAAATTATTGCCTTCACAGGGCCATTAACGCATAGGTTCTATTGGTTACAAGAACAGAGACCGTATTTTTAATTTCGCGTTTTGTTACGACATTCCTGCACCGAGATTGTATGCTTTATAATATGGATTAACACATTTGCATTACCTCCAGACGTTTGGCTGTAAACATACAACCATAAAAACTTACCTAACTACATACAATTTGATTTAAATTAGGTTTAAATAAAACGCGAAATGAAAACTAAGGTTTCTATTTTGGTAACAGATAGTAGATCAGAGGAACGCTCAGTGGGAGACATTAGACTAATTGGAAACATCTGAGCGGTCACATCCTTTTGCAGACAATTTCCATTTGAAACCCGTAACAAGTCAATGAACGGCAGGAGGCCAATAATGCTTTGCAAAGTAAAATTAATTGCTCATTCAAAATGTCATGTGAGAAATAAGAGCGAAACATGGATCAATGAGAATAAGAATATCGCATCGACGATACAAGGGATCCAACACGAGTGCAACATGGATCGATGGAAAGAGGAGTTTCGCATCGACGTTACAAGGGATTCAACACGAGTGGAATTTAAACCGATGGGAAGAGGAGTATCGCGTAGACGATACAGAGAATCCAATACGAGTGTAACATGGATCGATGGAGAAAAAAGTATTGCATCGACGATAAAAGGGATCCTGAATATCAACCCACAATCTCCATCCCGTGTTGTAAGCCATCGTAATCTGTCAAGTTCATCGCACACTCTGCACCTATTCCTTCACCATCCCGTGTTGTAAACCAAGGTAGTTTGTAAAGTTCATCGCTCTCTCTGCAACAATTCCTTCTTCTCCGTGACGTAAGCCAACATGACTAAATGTCATCCTTCATTCTCACGGCATCTATTCATTGCAGTGAACGAAGAGATTGACATAATAGCAATCGCAAAATTGTGATTGCTCTCCTCGGTTTTTCACTATTTGACAATGATAGACAAGGCCGTGAGGGCGAAGCAGTGTTGTTCCTCGTAAGAAAATACTCTACAAATATTCGAAGTTTCTATTCCAAGCAGCAGATACGACATGGTATCAATTTTAAGAGTCGATAAGCATACAAAGTGTCAAATCACACTCGTCGTTCGTCCTCCCAAGAGCATTGATGCAAATGATATTGATGTTTTTTACACCCTCGTCGATGTCGTCACCACACAAAACAGTATTGTGTTTGGAGAGTTCAATATTCACGATATTGATTAGGAAACAGACGAATGTACTGCCACTGGCCAACGCCTGGTTGATTTTGCTGACGATAAGTTCATGACCCTAAAGGTAAGGACACCTACAAGAGGCAGCAATATACTTGATCTCCTATTTAAGGCAAGCGACCTATGTCATGAACGTCGAAGTGGGCAAACCACTCGGAACTAGCGACCACAGCTGTATCCTTTTTACGATGGCGCTTGAGTCGAAAACGTCAATAAACTGCCAAAAAGTCCCTAACAATATATAAGCTATTTTGATGGCTTAAGAGAGTCAGTGACTTCAGCGAATATAACCCTTGAACAGGACGTCAATCAATCGCTAAACAAGTTTTAGACCGTACTTAAAAATTTTGAACACTAGCCAATCCCTCGCAAAAAAAAGGCGATCAGCAGTCAACAGCCGAAGTACTGAAAATGAGAATCGCTGAACATCCAGTTGCTCAGGAAGCAAAGTACTCAACAAAACCATAACACCCACATGATGAAACCGCAAAAAAATAATTCATAATCAGCAGCAGAGATCTTACGAAGGTCTTAAAACGCGCAAAGAAAAATAACGACAATGAAATTGCATTCATCACCAAATTATATTTCCAGCAAAAATAATTCAAGATGTTTAATTGGTGCTCTCGAGAACGATGTTGGTGAGTTAGAAAATAACGACACTAAAATGAGTGTCGTCCTAAACCAATACCTTTGTCCTGTATTCAAGTTAGAGAATTCGGATATATCTAATCCTCAGGACACCATCGCGCAAAGCCAAATTAAAGCCCTCTGCACAGTGAACTCTTCCATTGCCGAAGTTATTAAATATAAAGAGAAATTGAAAGGTACAAATATCCAGGCCCAGACCAAGTTTATCACAGAATACTGAAAGAGACTGTGAATGAAATCACCGGATATCTATAAAGCATTTTCACATAATCTCACACAAATGGCACCTACCCTTCTCAATGGAAAGAAGCCAACGTAACCCCAATTTTCAATAAGAGGAGACAGTGGATGACCATATTTCTCTAATGCCAAACTAAGACATGACTCAAGCAATAATTTCAAACACTACAACAAATATACCGAAATGGTCCAGTAAAATTCGTAATCGTATGCTAAAAACCCTACAGAAACACGCACCTAATACAATATTCCACACACTCGAAACTTACTTCTAGATTCTCTATAAACACCTAAAAATAAATTTAAAAAGCAAGATGCACGAGCTAGCCTTCCACACTCATAGAAAAACTTAGTAAATATCCAAGGTAAAAATCTCGAGACGAGGTTAAAATCAAAATAACTAGCTAACAATACAAGATATAAACTGAAAAACAAAATTTAAAATCTCATTTCATACAGTTATGCCTGAAAGAAAACTACAAATTTTCCCCCAATCCAAACGAAAAACAGACTTACATCCTATATCAACACACAAACTTAGCAATATAAGCTAAGAAGACTTGAAACCGATATAAATATCCATTTCCCACAACAAATCAACCGAAATAATCACGAAATCTTATTCCTAAAGTAAAACCCTACAGTGAATGATTTTTTTTTTTTCTCAGTCAATCTGAAAAATGATCAAATTTTATAACAACATAAAAACCTATTGATTATTCAACTGAAATTAATCAACTGAAAATCAGATTCTGACATTAAAAAACTGTCAGAAACGGTTACAAGCCTAATGTACTAGATTATTTCTATGGTAATACAAATTATCATTCAAACCTCTACAAACATCTAAGTCTGCAATCAATAATAATGCTTCAAACTTACAATCGGTAATTGAAGTCAGAAATATTGTCGAACGACACAAACCGGCACTCAGGAAAAGCTGCATAACAAATAAGCTTAAAGAGACCCGCACTAAACATACAACACCCGTACATAAACCTACAAAATAAATTAATTACCATACAATACATCCCGACACTCCGGTCCATTAGCAAAACTGATAACAAGAAGAAAAAGCAATGAAAGATAAAAAAAAAATGTAAGTAATAACAGCTGCGCACCTATTATTACTAACAATCAATATACAAATAATAAACTTGCAAGAACCATACAAAATACCCCAACACTCCATCCGCTTAGGTAAACTGATTACAAAACAAGATAAGCTCCGTTCAAGATCACTTGATGACACAGAGCCTACAGGACACTCACACCGCTAATGTGACATCCCGTTAGTCAATACCGTACATTTTTGACCGACACTAATAATCATTATCCCTACCTTCATTACTCCTGCGTGGGTCGTTCTTAGCTCACTTTATTCTACTGATGTTTCATAGTCGGTGGAAGAGGACATTCTGAGAGCCTATGAATAGTCGGTGCAATAAATTACGGCAGGACGCGCAGGCTTTTGCACATCCCTTTAGTGCGAGTTTGTCAGTTAGATTTAAGTCCGTTCGCGAGATGTCAGTTCCGGCTTACTTATTAATTTTTGATTTGATTTGGACCTCATTTGTCTAATTAAATTCATAACTATCTCCCTCTGCACTCAACCGTAGCTTGGATACAACTTTTATTTAACTGTTTTCCTTTTGACAATCTGTGACATGAATCAAATCTCAGGAGGTTGACCCTCTTAATCAAATCTATAAAATCCGACTAGGGATTAAATCTTAGTGAGCAACTATAGGTCAATCCCCGGAAAGAGCTTCAAGTCTGACGAATCCAAACACCTTGCCTACGCGTCTTGGTATAGTTCGTTGCCTTTGTTATTATTCTCAAGTACAGGAAAATAATAATTGTCTACACAAATATGTTTGAATCATTCTTTATCAGTTATGAAGAATAGACCAACTCCTGCCTTCACTCGTGTCTGTGCTACGTCTATTATTTGTTGTCACGAAGAAACCCCCACTGCCTATTGGTCTGTGATGGTGATGCAACAAATAATGCATATCGTGCGACTGGACTTTTTATCCAATTCAGAAACAGCTTTCCTTATATTGACCTAGCAAACAGTGAAGAACGTGACAGACGACAGGCAGATCTATTAGGTTAGAAGTTGATGACGTTTCGAGTACAAGTTCTATTAGAATTAGCATTTTTTACGTATTCTCATTTGTGTTATTTGGGTGACCTTTTCATAGGAATCCTGTGAAATAATACCTAAATGCTATAAAATAATCAAGTTCATTACAGAATAAATTGTTGAAGATCCTCACCTTTAAATAGATTAGTGAGACGAGGCTATCCAGCGCGCTGGAGCCATCGTCCTTCTGGCTCCCGTTTACATATCTGAGTTTGAAACAGACTTGCATGTCAATATTTTTTCTGTTTAGTTCAAACGATAGTTATGGAGATTAATTTATTTTACTCTGACGGGAACTGGGAACTATAACTATATTTATCTTTTTAAAACAAAATCTGGTCCCCTTAGTTGGTATCCTATCTATACTCGAGCCTGGTTCGGACGCGTGTTCCCAATACGTGACAGATGCAAGCTCGCAGTTACCCTACAATCAATGCCAGATGTCATTATTGATATATCGTAAGAAAAGGTTTTATGGTACGTAAAATAAACAATATATCTTTTGCGAAAAGAAATTGAGGCTTAAAAATATTTAACAGATCAGTACTGGTAAAACTAAGGGGATTGATTGGAGAATTTTTCACGCGCAGTAATTTTGTCCAGGATAGGCACTTTTGCGCATGAAGTCCAAATGAAGCAACATTGCACACTGTAACGGAGTCCAAAGCAATTGCATGAAAAGCACTTCCTAAAATGTATTTCAATTAATCAAACCCAATACCGCCCTACGGGGGAGTCTGCATTAACTTCGCATTGGGACTCCGGTGTAACATTGAAGCAAATAATAAATAAATAAATCAAACCCAATTTTATTACGTTGCCTTATATACTTTTATATAACTAATTTTTAAACTTTCCAGATGATTTACAATAATAAATAACTACAAATTGAAAATGTGTATTCTTGAAGGGTTGAGATTCAGCTGCTCTTCGTCTTTGCAACTCCTGGCGCGGTTCGCGTTTAGCGTGACTTGGATCCACCTGGCACTCGATCTGTACGAAGTAGTGTGGCCAAAAAAGAGCCATGGCTTAACAAGTAGTTTTAAAACCACGGACTGCGCTGTCACGTCTATCGCAACGGCGCTCCAGCACTGTGCAGCGCTGTAGAATCGTGTTGTGCAGTTAATGTCTGTTTAATCATTCCTACATCACCATAACCCCATAATCGATGGCAAGCATCGACAAGTTGATAATAAATATCTCGAATTAGATTACTAATTTTAGTGTCATATTAAATTTTTGATTTGATTTGAACCTCATTTCCACCAGAGCTGTCTTATTAAAATAATACGAAGAACTCCTCGGGAAGTACACATATTTTTCAGACAACTTCTTACTACGAAGTTAAACCTAAAACCATAAATTGACGCAGCACTGGTTTAGATACGCCAGAATTCAAATACTTCCCCATTGGCGTAAAAACTGTAATCTTGACTATTTTCTTGGTATTACACATTCATTGAATTATAAAAATATTTGTCCCTAAACAAACATATTTTGCTTTGTGTTGGAATACAATTGTATAGTGGCACAATAACATTCGTTCCCGAGTGTGGATGATTCAGCGCTTAGCAACATTGGTTATACCCACCCATGAAGCATGATGCGTACACTAGCCAAAACCAAGAAGGTGCGCGATGGTCACCGAACCCGTGCGGAGACTCTCATGCGCAAGGCAAACGAGGCTGTTGACAGCAGGGGTCCCTGCAGCATCGACCTGCAGGACGTCTACCGCGAGCTGCAGCGACAGAGGAACGTTCTCCTGCAACTGGACAAGGACATTCTCCGCCAGATGGATGGGGAACCCGAGGAAGAGATAGCGAACTCGTCGGAATTCGTCATGAAGCTGGATAGATGCATCCGTGATGTGAGCAATTTCTTCAGACAGGAAAAGAAAGATGCTTTCAAGGAGGCCGGACCGAGTAAACCAGCAAAAATTCCATTCAATATCCACTTGAAAAGATTCAGCGGTGATCCACTTGACTGGCCCACTTTTTGGAAAGAATTCCGTACGACAGTCCATGATCTGCCTGACATACCTGCCCCTGCCAAGTTTCATTACCTGATCGCCCATCTGCAAGGCGATGCTGCTTTACTCTTGTCGGGCTTCAATTACTCCGAAACAGAATACAATGAAGCTATTTCTATACTCCAAGATACGTATAGCAGACCAAAAATGTTGAAACAAACTTTTCTCAACGCACTATTTGACATTGAGGCTCCGGACTCCACAGTGGCTGAGCTTATCAGATTTCGGTCTGAGTTTGAAGGACACATTCGGGGCCTCATGAGTCTCGAATGCAACGTCCAGGAATGGGGCTATGTTCTAGTGTTATTCCTCCTACGCAAATTGCCCCGCAAGGTCGTGGACAACCTTAACAGGGCAGCGAAAGACAAAGCGTGGGACTTGGATGATCTGCGAAGTGCCATCGACAACGAAATTGACAATCTCTCGATGGTTGCCGAAAGGAGAAAAAACAAAACCCAGCACAGGTCTCGCCGGCGCCGTTTTTTACCAGGTAATTATAACGAAACTGTTATTTGCAGTGTCCCGCCGTAAGTAGCCATTTATTTGTTATTTATTCCCCCTATCCCATTGAGTTATTGTTTATTTGCTGTCCCTCAAGTCTTCTCGCAATGTTGCTATAATAAAAAAAAATAGGTACCCCTCAAAATAGTATTTTTCTGTATTTATTCGTTGATTGAATCGTCAATGAAGAATGATATCTACTTTACTTTAAAACAGTTACTGAGTTATTATTCCAGATTAAATATCTGATATCAGGTCAGCTAACAGAAAAAATAAAAGAAAGAAAAACATGCGACTGAGGATTGGTGACCCATTCGACAACAAAATTGTTTAACGTTATGACATCGGAACCTTTTATTCGAAAAAATCATATAGGTCATTTATTTTTAAATTATGACACAACATAACTCACAGATTTTCCAATCGAAAAGGAAACTCAATCATAGCCCAACCTTGCAATGAAAAGCTTGCACTCAATACCGCTTGTCACGAAAACAGAGCCAGCAACCATGATTCGATCAACGGAAGGTTCCGATGCAGGAAAAGGGATGAATATCCATATAATAAGAGAAAATACCAAACTGCATCTAGCGGCTTAGTTACAATGTTGACACCTATAGTGCCGACTTTCATAAAGCACCAAACTAGGCAGAAGTTCACCTAAACAAGACGTCAATAACACGACTCCGCTGCTGCTCGAACATAAGAAGAGTATGAAGGCGTTTATTGTAGATTCTGATTAATGGATCCCGACCACGAATTGTGACACCCTTTTTGAGGGTTAGCATCTTGGTAATAGGAATTTACACATTTCAAAAAATGATCTGGTTATAAGTAATCTAGAAAAAGACATCCATTTGTAATGGCGCACGCCATCACCAGCACCAAGTGTTGTACAGGCGTGCATGCAGAGGCGCCACCTTGCAAGAGCAATCATCGGGTCAAAGAAGCCTAAGTTCACCCTACCAAGACCCGCAGAAGTGTTTTCATGACTGTTGCTAGGTATCATTGAACACAAATCGTATCTTTGCAGCAATTCTTCCGGCCTTACTTGCGGACGGGTTTGATTGCAGAACTTCCATCAGCAGTGAAGGAATAGCTGTAGTTTTCAGTCTTTTGATCAATTACCGCATTTATATTCAGGGCCGCTCCCAACCACTAGCAACACCAAACAAGCACTCGCGCTGGCAATCGTTCTGACATTACTTTAAGTGATTCATAATAAAACACTTGGTGAACACGACTTCCGCTGGCTACAGAAGTAGCTAATGGTATGATCCATTATAAAACACTAGGTGAACACGACTACCGGTGGCTATAGAAGAAGCTAATGGTATGATCCATTATAAAACACTAGGTGAACACGACTACCGGTGGCTATAGAAGAAGCTAATGGTATGATCCATTATAAAACACTTGGTGAACACGACTACCTGTGGCTATAGAAGAAGCTAATGGTATGATCCATTATAAGACACGTGCTGAACACGACTACCGCTAGCTACAGAAGTAGCTAATAAAATACTGAGAATCGGATGGGGGCGCCCGGTCCATAGAGTAATTGAAATGGGGTAGAACGTAAACGAACAGAATTGGTGTGGGGTATGGGGGGACCCTGGCCAAAAGTTGGTAGCGCTTAGGGAAATGGTTGGGGGTGGTAGCGGACGACAAGCGCTGTCGGTGATTCACGGTATCTTATCTCGTAATCAGTTTTCCTAATGAAATGGAGGTTATGTGTGTTGTAGAGATATTATATGACTTTTTTGTGCATATATTGTTTAGTTGTTGAATAGCCAAAATGATTTAGTGACTATAAAGATTAGTTATATTTGTTAAGTAGGATTTGCGGCATGGTAATATCGTGTGATCAGTCTCTACTGCTTAGGATTTTGTCTCAAAATCATTACCGAATCTGCCTAGCCTAGTCAATGTTCGTAGCTTAAGACGTTTGTAGTGAATTTGAAGGAATATTTTTACTATGAGTGGAATATTTTGTACACATTTTGTATATTCTCTGTAGAGTCTTCAGTGTAGGATATTAATTTTTAATAGGATTAGTTCAGTTAATTTGTTGTAAGAGTTGGTTTTCCATATCGGATTCACGTCGCGTTAGGATATTTACACTGGATTTACCAGGTTTTGCAATCCATCGGGTGAGAAAGAATATTCTCGTATGTCTTGGTTAGTAATGTAGGTTAGGCGTGGGTTGAGAGATTGAATTATTTTTTTGACTGGAGCAATTTTATAGGGTTTGCATCTCCTCTCAAAGGTTTTTATTGCAGAACTATGATTTCCAGAGGTAATTTAAGTTTATTTGTCGTAAGAGTAATGTATAATGGTTTCACGTCTTCTCAGGGTACTTACGTTGGACATTAGATATGTTGTGTATGAGTTAGGAAAGATTTCTCACTCGCATACACTCACACACCTTAGCTCTTTTGCGCAAAAGGGTTCAGGCGGGAACCCCGCAACACACCAATATAATAATCTTTATTGAAGGACAGCGCACTCAGTTTTATCAGTCACCAGTAGGGTAAATGTTTTCTTGTTTAGGACATTACCAGATGTCAACACCACATAATGAATAGTCAAGATTCAAGGTTTAAGGATTAGGGGGTCCGTCTCTTCAACCTTGACTATAGCATAGTGTTGACATTGGGTAATGCACTGGTACAGTCAAAGGGAAATCCCACTTCCCTTTTAAGAAACGAAGGAGATCTTTTGCCGTCTCACCTGCGACGAAGTCTAGCACGGCAGGTCAACAATACAATAGCCTGTGCAAGCAGCGATAGCCTGTGCACGTACCAATAACCTGTGTGAGTATCAATTGCCTGTGCAAGTAACAATAGCCTGTGCAAGCAGCGATAGCCTGTGCACGTACCAATAACCTGTGTGAGTATCAATTGCCTGTGCAAGTAACAATAGCCTGTGCAAGCAGCGATAGCCTGTGCACGTACCAATAACCTGTGTGAGTATCAATTGCCTGTGCAAGTAACAATAGCCTGTGCAAGCAGCGATAGCCTGTGCACGTACCAATAACCTGTGTGAGTATCAATTGCCTGTGCAAGTAACAATAGCCTGTGCAAGCAGCGATAGCCTGTGCACGTACCAATAACCTGTGTGAGTATCAATTGCCTGTGCAAGTAACAATAGCCTGTGCAAGCAGCGATAGCCTGTGCACGTACCAATAACCTGTGTGAGTATCAGTTGCCTGTGCAAGTAACAATGGCCTGTGCAAGTATCAATAGCCTGTTCAAGTAACAATTGCCATCAATTATCTTTGCAAGAATCAATGACTTGTGCAAGTATCAATGGCCTGTACAAGTATCAATAGCCTGTACAAGTATCAATAGCCTGTGCAAATATCAATGACCTGTGCAGGTATCAATGACCTGTGCAAGTATCAATAGCCTATGCAAGTATCAAATGATCAGCTCTGCACTAGGAAAATTATGAGTTCAATACTCACAATGAGGATCAGCTCTGTACCCACTACAATGATCAGTAGTGCACTCACAATAAAGTAGTAGCAGTTGCTTCTTTTTTCCACCGGAGTCCCAACGCGAAGTTAATGCAGACTCCCCCGAAGGGGAATTGAAGAGTGGCTGAGTATGTGCTGCGTAGATTACGAGTAGGTAGGTTCAACGCAGATTCTTGGGGTGGATGGATGATTATTCATTTTATAGATCATTAACACTTTATTTTTGTATTTTATTATTTCTTCTTGCTTGGGCACTAATATTTTTCTCTGCCCTTTTTTCATGGTGATAAATTTTGAATTTGTTATCATTATTATTATATGTATCGAGGTTGGTTGAGACAAGGTGACCCAGGGAGAGGAGGTACTCGTGGGATCCGCGGGACTCGGGGACCCGGGGTTTCGGGAACCCGGGGGACTTGGGAGACCAAGTGGATTTGAGGTGGTCCACTTGGATCTTTCTGGGGCCCTTTGGGACACTCTTGAGACCCTTTGAGAGCCTTTTGAGAAACTGTGGGACCCTATAGAGGCCCCTCTGAATCCTGGAACCTCTGCTCCCCCCTCGCAGCGCTGGAAAACCCATT